>APFE031137659.1:0-19247 GCA_000404065.3 Pinus taeda
AGGGTAAGTTCCTCAGACCGAACACCAGAAGGACACCGCTCACCAACAGATCACAGATCAATACACCAGTATTTTGACGTGGTTAAAACCCTCAGAGAGGGAAACAGTCCACGGCCTGCGCCAACGTGGCTACTACAGGCAATTTATTAATAAAAGAATGAAAATTACATAAGCTTCTCTCATGCACGGTTAACCTACAAATGACCCTCCATGCGCTTTAAATAGAATTCATGGACCAATCGGGTGTCAAGCCACGGATCAAGTGTCGGTAATACCGAGGAGAGAATGAACCGTCGGATCACTACATATCGTGACCGTCGGATTGTAAGTTACAAAATGTACAACGGTAAAGAAACACACTTTACCTAACTCTAACCTAACTCTATACTAGACCAAGTTGAACTTAACTATTCCTATGTGTCGGAATATCCTAACAGTATCATGCGAAGTATGGTGGAAAATTGTGGAGTGAATGCGCTTATCACAAGGTTTAATAAAACAATAATAAGTCATTATTATAACATCTTTTCATTTATTATAGTACCTCCCCCAAACTAAGGGATGACCGTCTGCAGTCATATCAAGTCATGTCACATGAATAATTAATCAAATCCACAAAGTCAATCGGGGACGTACCTGGCGACTTACCTTGATGGAGTAATAGTAGAGGACGAGTAACATCAGAGGGAGTAACATCACTCGAGGAGTAACAGCGCCGCTTGAACACTTAGTTGAAATCATGACGAAGTAACAACACCGGAGGAGTAACAACACTGGAATACTTAAATGAAATCATCATTGCCATGGAGTAACAGCACCAATGAAGTACTTAGACAAAATTGGCATCATCAAAGTAGCAGCACCAGAGAAGTAACAACGCAAGTGAGGTACTTGCAAGAAAAAGATTGATATAGTAGTAACAACATTTTATATATATATATATATATATATATTATTTTTATTTTTTAGCTTTTAAACCTTTTTTTTCATTAATTTTTTTTTTTTTTTTTAATTAGGGGTGCAGAGGATGAATTCCCTGCACTAATAACTTCAAAACTAGAGTTACAAGAGAGATATTTAATAAAGGAGTCCCTTGAATATGGACAGTGGTATAATCTAAGGCAATGTCCATTCACAATCAAAGGAGTATGTGCCTCATCAATTGTGATAAGTCTAACAATCCCATTATCGAACACCGTGTCAACTTCATATGGTCCCATCCACCTGGAGCGGAGTTTTCTCTTAAAATACTTGAACCGAGAATCATAGAGTAATACCAAATCTCCTCTTTGAAACACTTTTTTGTTAATGAATTTATCGTTCCATTTATCTCGATGTGACTGGATTGCAGCAGTATTCTGGACAGCTATGAAACGAATTTCATCCAACTCATTCAATTATTCCTATCGGTGTTTCTGGGCTTCTGAAAGATATAAACCTACTTCAAGGGATGTCTTGAGCGTCTTAATTTCAAAAACCACTGGAAACAAAGGGGATTTCCCATAGACAAGCTCATATGGTGAAAACCATGTTGTGTTCCTCCATGTTTTTCTACACGCCCATAGTGCCTCAGGAAAATTTTCAACCCAATTCTGGCGATGGTTTGCTACAGTATTTATAAGAATATTCTCTAGTACCTTGTTTGTGCTTTCGAAATGACCATTCGCCTGAGGGTGATGTGGAGATGTTACCCTATGCTTGATTCCATATTTATTCATGAGTCTTGCTATTAGATGTGATGTAAAATTTGCCCCTCCATTTGAAACTATCTCTCTAGGAGCTACGTAGCACACAAAAATTTCTTCAAATAAAAAGTTTGAGACAACCCGTTCTATTTCTTTCACAACATCCTTGGCCTCTACCCACTTTTTACGTAATCCATGCAAACTAGAATGTGAACTTTCTGCTGTGAAGGCAGATTAAATGGCCCAACAAAATCGATAGCCCATTTTTCAAAGGGCTCAAGAGCTAGTTGGGGCTGTAACAACATTTCATCTGCCCGACTAGGCTGACCCATCCCGTGGAAACTATCATACCCTCTAACGTATTTCCTTGCATCATGAAAAATAGAAGGCCAATAGTATCCCATTTGTAACACCTTATGACATGTCCGCTTATCTGCAAAATGTCCCCCACAGGAGCCATCATGAGAAACTTTCAGGACATCATAGATGTCACCTCCACTTATGTAGTGTCGGATTTGTTGATCAGATATTATGTAAAAGAGATATCCCTCTATCCATGAATAACGAGCACTGTGATGGATAATCCTTTGTTGTTCTCTATGAGACAAGTGTTGAGGCACCTTTCCTGTAGCAAGAAAGTTAACAATATCTACATACCACAAAGTGTGAGTAGAAATTGCAAAAAGATGTTCACCTAGAAACCTATCCTCTAGAGCTGTGCCTTCATCGCTAGTATCCATCCTAGACAAGAAATTTGTGACTACGTTATCTTTCCCTGGTTTGTTTAGAATGGTAATATCAAAATCCTAAATTAACAGTAACCATCTTGTAACGCGACCAGGGGTTATTGGTTTGTTCATTAGATACTTAATAGTTGTATGATGAGTGTGCACGAAAGTAGGATACCCTGTGATATAATGCTGAAATCTATTAACAACATAAATGATAGCCAAGAACTCCTTTTCAGTTACCATATAATTTAATTCAACAGGGGTCAAATTCTTGCTGGCATAGTAAATTGCATACGACTTCTTGCCCTCTTGTTGCCCCAAAACCACCCCTACTGTTGTTTGAGAAGCATCATTAGAGATGTGAAACGGGAGTTTCCAGTAAGGACCACGTAATATCGGAGCCTTGTAGACTAGTTCTTTGATTTCTACAAAAGTTGATTCGCATTCATTGTCCACATAAATTTTTCATCCTTAGGTAACAATTGAAAAAGTGGAAATTTTATTTTAGAAAAAAATTATATGAAACACATATAATAGGCAACATAACCAATAAATTTTCATACATGTGTTGGTGTCTTAGGTGTAGGAAATTTTAATATTACCTCTACCTTTGCAGGATCAACCCGAATTCATGTAGCTGAAAGCAAGTGTCCAAACACTATCCCTTATTTCATCATCATATGACATTTGACTGTACTTAGAGAAACATGTGTTTATATTTCAAGTACTTTCTCTAAGTTTTTCAAAGCTTCTATAAAGGAATCCCCATATGGGGTAAATTCGTCCATGTAAATCTCAACACTATCCTTAACTAGATCAAGGAAAATTTCTAATATTTCCCTTTGAAAGGTAGCAGGTGCATTACAGAGGCCAAATGGAAGGAATCGGTAGGCAAAGGTTCCCCAAGGGCATATGAAGGTAGTTTTGTCCTAATCCTCAGGAGTTGTTTGTATTTTATTGTATCCGCTAAATCCATCCAGAAAGGAGAAAGACTCCTTCCCGGCTAATGTATCAAGGACTTGGTCAATAAAGGGTATGGGAAAATGGTATTTTTGAGTTTCTTTGTTTAGTTCCCTATAATCAACCCATATCGACCACTTTCCATTCCTCTTAAGAACAATGACTAGTGGGTAAACCCATTAAATGTCCAATATCAGATAAATAAAACCCACATCTATTAGCTTCTACAATTCATCTTTGACAATATTTTTTTAGGAAGGGTTCATTATTCTTTGTGGCTGCCTAATAGGTCGACATTCCTCTTTAATATATATATGATGAGTACATAAATCAGCAGGGATGTCTTTCATATCAATATACTCCCAAGAAAAAGCTTCTTTATGCTCCCAAAGGGATTAAAAAGAGTTGTTTGGATTGGGAGTCTGAAAGGTCAGGATTAATATTCAATGTTTTCCCTGGTTCAATTTCTACAGGACCACTATTACGAGGTACAATTTCAGGAATTTTTTCTATTTTTTTTTTGGTTCAATATCTTCCTGAACATTGCAGCTCATGATAGTTTCTAACAGCTGATGGGTTGAATCAAAAAAGAAGTCGGGATTGCTGAGAAAGGTGCTAATGGCATCGCCCTTCTTTTCATCTTCAAAATAGAAAGCCTCGTTGATGGTAACGATGGGTCTAATCTCTTCATCTTCATATTCGAGCTCTTTGGTAGGTAGAGACTTCTGAATGAAGGTAAATTCAGGTTTATTTGATGAACTTGGTTCTGTAGGGGGTAAAGGATAAGGTATTTTATAACTTCCCCATTGGATATTACCATGTTTCCAGACCGACACCTAATGTAAGCATCTGCGGTTGCAATCCAAGGTATTCCTAATATCAAAGGGTGCCCATCGGCTAGGGATTGGGTATGCAAAACCAAAAGGTCAACAGGGTATTGCCATGAATCTAATGAAATAGTGATATCTTCCAGCTTCACTACTGGTCTAATAGTAGACCGATCTGCCAATTCTAGGATGGTGGGAGTTGGTTTAAGGTAATCATGGTTGCAGAGGTTATAACATTAATCGTTGCCCCCAAATACTAGTTCATTTGGGATATCCACCCCATTAATCTACATTGTCAGAATCAGATTCCTAAGATCCTTGTATTTGATAGTGTTGAAAATAAAAACAAGAAATGTTAAAAATAGAATCCAAAAATTCCAGTTTACTTTTTCCTTGAATTCAACAGGGAATTAAAATCTAATTTTATTCTCATAGCAACTTGTAATAGTTAACTAGAGTGACTTGACTTAGTTAACTTAGGAATTTCGAGTTAGAAGTCTTTTTGAACCCATGTATATGCTCTCCCCATATTATAAGGGTCCAGGATGAGTTAAGTATGAGTTGTAATTAATTAACTCAGTTTAATGAGTTAATTCCAGTTAAATTAGTTCCAAACTATTTGAGGAACTAATGGTGAGTTAACAGTCAATTGATTCATTAGTGCACTCAACTAGTGCTACTCCAGTTAACTGAAGATTCCCTCATCAGAAACTCATGCATGTCGATTTTGAGAAAGACCCAGTTGAGACTAGAGTGTAGGGATAGTGTACTATTTGTTGTATAATTTTCTAAGTTGTACATATGGTGCATGCAATCAGGAATTGAACCTAGAAGGGATTGCGCAGTTATGGATGAGGAATTTCCCTTTAAATACGGGCTAATTCTCTTAGGAGTTGTGCAAAGAGTTAGAAGCTTGGAGGCTTGGAAATTTGGCTAAGCATTGGCCAAAGGAAGTCATCACGCAGAGGATAGGAAATAATTGTGCAGGTTAAGCTCAAGGTTGGCAGAGCATATTGTATTCAGCCAAATTCCTTGAACAAGGGCGCATGGAAATAGGGACTTGGAGAGCTGTAGAATTGACTAACCATTGGCCAAGAGTTTTCTTGTGAGTTGGAGATTGATTTTAGTAAGTGTTGTGAATTTTCTAGAGAGGACAGGCATTATATTATCATCTTGGATTTCTAATATATGCGATATAGATAGTGGGGTTTTGAGTTGTGGCTTTCCCCATATATTAATTGTGTATGTGCCATTGATGTTCTTCCTCTTGTTGATTATTGTTTGCTCGATGTTTATGGGCTTTCATTGTAAAGAGTAGAAGTAGATTCTTGTCTCTTGATTTAGCAAATTGCATTATCTTGTGAATCTACATGATTATCTACAGACAGGTATAGATTTCCCAAGCATTATATAAGATAATTTACCCATGACATGAATAGTAAGTGGTTCCTTTGGTTTTCTACCGGGTCTCTTAGAACAATATTCTTTAATTGTCTTAGCATAAATCGGCACGTCCTTCATAGCCTGAAGTAACGAAATTTTAACAAATAAATTATGCAATTCTCCCAAAAAGTCAAATTCAGGATGAGGACTTTGTTTTCTCAAAGATAATCTTTCAGGACAAAGTGGAACAATCTGACACCCTCTAGTAACAATAGTTTGTGAAGGGGTCTGTTTCTTTATAGGAATCTGTGTTGGCTCATCCCCTATCATTCTTTGCTCTGGTTCCGAGACTTCATCATCGGTATGTTCAACAATTATAGGTGAAGTCTAAGTATTGACCACCCGACTAGATCAAAGATTTAATTCATTACATTCCATAGTGGCAATAATATATGCAGGGAGGTTGAGTGTCTCAACCTCTTGAGACCCTCTGTTATTTGGATTCGGATTGGGTTGGACAAGAATTTGAGGATGAAGAGGATTACTAGTGGGCGCATTAGGAGGTAGTTGTAGTTGTTGTTTTGGAATAGGTTGGGAGAATTGTCCTAAAGGAGGAGGAGGAGGTCCACGCCAATTCTGGGACCATGAAGAATTTGGACCAAATTGAGGATACCAGGGTTACCATGACATTGGGTATTGGTAAGACTGCAGCCAAGAAGGCGAAAAAGGTACAGCCTGCTGACCAAAATTCATATTGGTAAGACTGCAGCCAAGAAGGCGAAAAAGGTACAGCCTGCTGACCAAAATTCATATTATCAAAATACTGAGACGGATCTTGAGGCATACCTTGATTCATATTCAGTGGTCATGGTTTCCATGGTTTCCTTGATCCCATAAAATAAAGTTGTTTTTCTTCTTTATTTGTTCCCTGAAAGACTGCCTTCAATCTAGGAAGAGACGGGCAAGTGGTCATGGAATGAATCTGTTCACATATTGCACAAATCTCCACATAATTTAATGGACATTCCTTCAAAGGGTGCTTCTTTCTGCATTGAGGACAGAAAATAGACATGACCTTCTCTGTTTCCATCTATTTCTACTTCGACTGCAACGCATCTAGCTACGATGATAATGTGATCAGGGTATTGGTTCTCAGGTTGTCTAGCAGATTCCCAATTTCAGCCTTTGCAAGTCCACCGCTGGTTGTTTTGAGAGTTCAACTTCATTGCCTCTGTCTCGCAGCCCCTCGTGAACACTTGATACATAATTCACAAATGGTATCAAATTCCTCCTTTGATATATCTCATTTCCCTACTATGTTCAATAGCTCCAGAGATTCCTCCCTTAGTGCCTTGATAAAAATGATCTTCAATATATTATTATCCAAGTTACTATGGCATGATCTCTGCAAACTATATTGACAACATTCCATAAAATATTCCATATTCTCATCCTCTTTCTCATAATCTTAAAAATTCTTCCTTTACATCTTGGAATTTGCAGTAGTCCTGATATTTCTCAAGGAAAATTGTCTTGATATCATCCCATGTTGCAATATATTTTCCTCCCAAACCCATAAACCATATTAAAGTTATGCCTTTCAAAGTAGTGGGAAATATCTTCAATTTCTGAGCATCAGAAATGTAATCATACCCCCGACAAACAACGTCAAATTCAAAAAGGAATGTGTCTAGATCCTTAGAAGTAAGACCATGGAAATTGGGTGATGTTGTCAGAGGAATAGGCTTCATAGGTGCATCACCTCTGATATCTCCAATTGGAAATTCAATTGAAGAAGTTGCAGGAGTCATGAATATCTACCAATACTCACCTGGAATTTCAACAGGTTCTGGCTCTGGTTGTTCGGTAACAGGTGATGGAAGTTGTTTAACGTCACTCCCTTAATCAAATGGTGTCAAGAATCCCCTCAAATATTCTTCCTCTGAACTTGCAATATGAAGTTCCTCAGATCCTCTGCTTGCTACCTCTTCTTCCCCGAATTGCAATTTTGTTATTGGAGGAGGTACTAGTTGTGAAACTAATTGTCCTCCAGATCTCGTATGAGATATTACCCTAGCAGAAGCTCATGACGATGCTCCAGACTCAGCCCTTGAGATGATCTCTTGGATGTAATTTTTTCTGCCCAAATCAACCCCTTTTGTTTTCAGGGGTATCCCTCTGCCCCTTTTATTGGGATCTCTATTCATACAATTAGGAAATAAAAGGGAAAAATTCAGACAAATTAAAATCTCAAGACTTGGAGTCGGATAAGGACTTCCTTCCCCAGGACGAGAGAGTGGCCCCTAAAGAAAACAAAAGAAATAAAATAAGCAAATCATAGAAATCAATCTTAGGAACTGAAACAGGTAGAAAAATAAAATTCCCTTCCCAAGATGAGAGAGAAATACTTATGAAAGCAAAACAAAGCAATCTAAAGCTCCAGACCTAGAGCAAGGTGATAAAAACTTCCTTCCCTAGGATGAGAGAATAACCCTACAAAAACAAGAAAATCAAGGAACCAAACAACCAAATGATCTAATACTTAGAACTTGGAGAAAGGTGTAAGCTTCCTTCCCTAGGATGAGAGATCAATTATGTGGTCAATGTTGGATGTACTTTCGCACCTTTGATAGCCTCCTTGGCAACGACACCAAAATGTTGGCGTCCAAGTATAAATCATGCAATTCACCCAATCCACATTTAATTGTCAACCTGGGGTTCTACCATTTGTTTCAAGGCTATCATACATTGTATGTGTAGGCCACAGTTTCCCTACCCATCATTGGACATTAACTATAAATTCATCATTGTTTAACAACAAGAAACACTCTAACAACAAATAAGAGTAACAACAAGTAATAACTGTAACAACAATAAGGACTCACAACAACACACTGATAAACATCCACAACAATAATAAACTCACAGAAATAAACCTAACACACATCTAATCTAGTAGCACCTAGTTAGGAGTGTGGGCCCAACTCCTTGATCAGGGCTGTGGCGAGATCAACGAATCACGATATGCTCAGGAGATCAACTTGTCATTACTAAAAAGGAATATTACAAGTATGTTGTTACATACTCAAAGTTAGAGTATTTCTCTTGTAACCTTAATGACTCTTAACATCGATAGATTCACAGCCCGCAACTCTACTTTATATAATTTGTCTATAATACAACTCCTAGAATTACGGCACCGACTGCCCTTAATTACATGGTGGTTTTCAGAATGAAATAGAATGTTAAAAGATAGTAGTGTGTTAATCGAACGATTGATTCACCTTTACAATCAATATTCAAGGATAGTGCTACCAGCTTTGATAACCTCGTTGAGTGAATCACAATCCTAGTCATTCTCCCTTTAAATCTACAGAAATAACTAAATTAGCAAGCCACTTAGGTAATAATCCCCTATGACTATGCTTCATTGACCAATAATCCATAAAGACATGACGAGAGGTATACCTATGCATTTTAAGATATTGATTAACCACTATAAGCATGAAATGGATTAAAATAACATGGTAAAAGGGTGAGTAAAGGTATGCAAATCTAGCGACCAACAGGTATACAGTGATGCGGGGCTTAGGCTTGGAATGTTACACTTTGTTGATAAATATGGTTCCATTGGATGTTACACTTTGTTTGGAATTTGGGAATTTGAAATTTTCACCTATATTAATCAAGAAAAACTTAAATTTGCTGTGAATTTCTTCCCTCTATTACGATTTCTGCCCTTTGTTTAATTTTTCTGTGAATTTTTGCCCTCTGTTACGATTTCTCTGCTTGTTTGTAGCTTATATAGTCTTGCTTGTAGGGTTCAAAATGCTTTGTTTCTTCTTCTGAGAACTTTAGGGTTTAGGGTTTGTTCCTTTGTTCCTGCTTCTGAGTAATCATTTATTACATTTTATCGATGACAAATGTTGTGTGTTAAAAATTGAAGGTTGATGTTATATTTGATCATTTGATGATAATGTTATAAGTTTCGGCTACTAAATGGTTGCTTGAATTATTATGGTTAATCCACTACAAAAATATAAATTTCATATATTTTGAAACTAATTTGACATTTTGCTTATTTTGTTTAAACTAATATGTATCGAAATATATTAAAATCTATGTTGTACTAATTTCTGCAACTAAGGAAGGGTGTTCCTCTTGGACAGTAGGTGAAATTGTGATTAGGAATTTGTATCTTGGCTTCATGTATGGGGATAAAGTGGGCTGCTTGAGAAAATTATGTGACCTTCTATTAGAGCCTCAATAATGACTAGCATGGGATACTAGCTTTAATCTAGATACAGGTCATGTTTGTAGCAAGGTAGTGGCAGTAGCAAGTGGATCAGTGAGTTTGTTGATGATATTTTATGGCTTAGTTTACAAGTTGTAGATTCGTGCTTATAGAGTTATTTGTGAAAATTATAGGCAAGTGAGAGCTGGATGGAGTTAACAAGTAGTTTATAGTGTGGCCAATGGGTGAAGTCTTTGATGGAGTGCATACCAAGATAATGGGGTTTATTGTCTATGTTGGTCAAATGTCACAAGCCAAAGATGTAGGATATTTTTTAATGTAATAAAAGTTTTTCCTATATTAAAAAATTATATTAGTGCATTGAGAAACGTGAACTGGTCTTGCAATGCAGGGTGGATGAACATCCATGTCTGTATGACATATGTGGCTAAGCTAATTAAAAAAAAATAGCATCCAACATGTAACATCTCAAAATAAAGAAAGAAATGACCTTCCTTGTTTAGAAAGGCAGTGCCAAGGATCTATATATTCAACCCCCGATCCATTATTATCTATTTGTTTTTCTTAAAATATTGTTTATCTCCTAGGCATTAACACAAGTTGTTTCATTCAATAAGTGAACTAGCAGTCATGTATTTTATGTTATTGAGAGCAAACTAACAATCATGTCTTTTATGTTATTGAGAAACAAAATCATTTATCGGGTTTCTTTTATGTTATTGAGAAACAACATCACTTATCAGGTTTAATTAATCCTCTAAAAAAATTGCTTTCAAAAGGCACCAACTCGTATTATCAAGTAATTTATGTTTTTTTTTAATCCTCCAATTGAATTCTTGCATATCCAGAGCCTTTCTTTGCCATTCAGGCACTCTACTTTGTTTACAATTAGATTTAATCACAATCATGACCTAGGAGAATGTCATCAATCTTATCTACATAACTATTTTATAAACATAATTTATTCATTAACAATTTAATTCATGGATCACACAACATATTATAAGTGTCAAGCATTCCATACAAAGATGAATATGAATAACATTTAAAATCAAAATAAGTCTTCCAAACTAGTTACTGAGTGTTTCATTGCCCAACCATTAGAGTCAGCAATGGATTGCACCTCCAATCAAGACTCTGATGTCCAGTGAAAAGGCAGTTACTAAGCGTTTTACTGCCCAACTATAGGGATCAACAATGGATTGCATCTCTAATCCATGCTTTGATGCCACAAGTGCGAAGGAAAGCTACTATACATCTTTAAGCTCATTATTCAGTGCAATATGTCTTTAAGCTCATTAATCAATTTAATTCATTTCTCATGATTCGGCCCATATGCTATAGATAAATTATTTTAGCCCTTGTCGAACCATCAAATAGATATGAAACTCTTTTCCATTACCCTACACAACAAGAACTAGTCTCTATGTTTAAAGGTTCCTTGGGAATCCCCTTACCTTCAAGTGTTGTCAACCATATCAACAAGAAGCATCGTCAACTATGCTTGCATCATGTTTCATCAACTCCAAATGATGGGGGCAAATTTCCTTACCTTGTAGATTTGGAGAGTTAGGTAATACAAAGAACTAAAGAAGCAATATTTGTTAGCTCTTATTTGCTTTTTTTAAACATTCAAAGCTTTAAAGAAGCAAGAAGCACATGCACTATGTTTTTCTTGTAAGTTAACTTGCTGTAAATGAGGTTTCATATGTGGTGTGAGGTTAGGTAATTTTACACTTCACTGTTTTATGGAATTTTCATATTTAAATAAGTGACTTGTTCAAGATTTCATTATTCATTTGTTTGTCATCATATTTACAACTCAGTTAAAATGTGTTGTAAATGATTTGGTGTGTATAGGTAATACAAAGCTTTAAAGAAACAATATTTGTTAGCTCTTATTTTCTTTTTTTAACATTCAAAGCTTTAAAGAAGTAAGAAGCAAGAATCGCATGTACTCTGTTTGTCTTCTAAGTTATCTTGCAGTAAATGAGGTTTCATATGTGGTGTGAGGTTAGGTACTTTTACAGTTCACTGTTTTATCGAATTTTCATATTTAAATAAGTGACTTGTTCAAGATTTCATTATTCATTTGTTTGTCATCATATTTATGACTCAGTTATAAATGTGTTTTACATCATTTGGTGTGTAGAGGCATAACAGAAAATCCCATTTGCATTCTCAGGTAAGATTTCTACATTATAATAGACTATAGATGTTCCTTCTAAAATGGATTTTGGTTACAATGCCACAAACAATATGAAATAAAACAACCTAGTTTGTAAGCCAAAATCTTGTTGTGACAAGAAAAAGAGACAATACATCAAAAACCCACATCATAATGTGGCTACAACCAAAAACATATGACACCCCTATTCTTTATGGCCTTGAGAATCTTCAGTTCCAAAACTCCCTAAGTTACCTACTTCAGCCAAGTAGGTTGGCCTACCTAAAAAGGGTTGATTATGAAATGGTTCATTGATGCCATATCATTGATTCCAATTTGCACCTTCCAACCATGGAGGAATTGAGTACCCATACCTCACATTTTCACTGCTAACCCTTGCATTAAGTGGAGGTGTGTGATGAGCATACATATAATGGACACCTCCTCTGGTAGGAATAATGAAAGTGGGTAACCCCTCATTTTTGTAGTGAGGCACTTGAATGTTTATGAGGTCTTGGAATAATGGTGTATTATATGAAATACTTTCTAATGTGTTTGACATAATCCTAGTTTCATCAGTTGTGCTTGCATCATTTTCAACCATATCGATCATCCCTTGTTCCTTTTCAGGCATTTGTTGTGCCTTTCTTGATTCCTTTTCCTATCTTGCCATTTATTTTTGTTGGTCCTTCTCTTTCTTGGCTTTATCTCTTTCAAGCCTTTCATCTTCTCGATGTTGTGTTGCAACAATCCTTGTTGCCTTTTTCTCCTTGGCTAGATCCTTCTTTTTATGTTTTAATTCATGCATTTCAAATTTCTTTTTTTCAGACTCAACTAATAGGTTTATATAGTCTTTTGGGGTGAGTAACTGTGAACTTTTCCCCAAACGAAGACTACTCTCTCTATTGGTAGCTTTAGGAACCGACCAAGTATCTTCTGCACCCCTCCCACCTGCATGTCATTTCTTGGTACTTCCCTTTCAGTATCCGAGACAACTGATTGAAATATATTGTTATCTTCATTTGATGCCTCATTATGTGCTTCATCTTCTTCCATTGATCTATTGTCCACAAAAAAAAAGAACAATTTCACTGTTCAATTATGCTGGTTGTGAAGGCATGTTCATGCTTTGTTCATTGGTTGTTGAGACACTGTGTTCATTCAAATTAATCATGGCTTATTTTAGCCATGGAAATGTCAATTGGTCATTGTCAACTGCATGTTCAAAAATTTCATTAACAATATCAACAACAAAAGTTTCATGTTCTTGAGTTGGTAGAATGACCTCCATGTTACTGTGAATTTGTTCATGATTATATTGTGTTTCACATACAGTTTAATCATCTTCACCATATAAGTGTCCTTGAGAGAAGGAAATCATATTACCATTTTGTTGTAGCGGCTACAACCACCCTCCAAAATTTTTCCTTAGCTTCGTTTTGGAGCCTCCCTACCAACCTTTCACAACAGCATGTTTTTCCTTGCCAAGTACACAAGCTTCAATGTTTTTCTCCCAGAATGGCAGCATATCCATGAGAGCTTGATGCATCCCCCTCATAGGCTATTTCTCTAGACTTTGTCCAGTAGCAGGTTGAGTAGCTCCCTCAATAAATTGTGCAATTTTGGAGGGGAACCAACCTTCCCTCCATAAATTGTGCAATCGTGTCTGGCAGCCTACTGGGCTCCAAAATTTCGCAAATCTGCCAGTCGAGCCTCACTGAGAAAATTGTGTAATTTCTTCCAGCAGGGTTGCTCAGCCCAAAAATTTCATAATCATGAGAAACAGTCAGATTCTCTACCCAGAAATTGTACAATCCGTCTGGGCAGCCAGCCCATCTCCCCCCCACAAATGCACATTTTTTTCCCTCAGCTAAGCAGAATGTTGCATGTGCAGTTGGGTTGATCAGTTCCCTCCCGGACCGAGCAAAACTAATTTGCATGCATGGACTGCTCCTCCCAAGGCAGCATGCAAAGGCATCCCATGATTCAGGGATCTATTTTTAGTAGTTGGAGGTTACATGCAAGGATTGTTTCAGAAGCCTCCCACCAAGTGTCGCTTTTCCTAGATTTGTGGCATGCATGTTACAACTTCGATTCTATCGAAGCTCATCAACGGATGCTGCAAAGCTCATTCCTCACATCGACCTTGAGCTTTGACATCCCACATTGCATCTAGGAGTCGTTGGCACATTCAGCTCAGTTGTCTTGGGGTAAGTCCGCCTTTCATGTATTGCTTTGTGTTTCTGTCGCTTTTTGTGTTTCGCTTTGTGTGAGTGATGTCTGCTTGATTTCAGTGAGTGCTTGCTATCATTTGGATGTATGTTAACTTGTGGAAGCGCCGTTTCAGCTTTCGCTCGCATCCCACTGTTGCTGCATGCATGACACTGTTTTTCACTAACGATCGTCATTGCAGCAACTCACTTCACATACATGCATGATTTTCTGTTTTCTGAATCCTGCACTTGTTGTTTGCATGCATGATCATTCACTCTTGTTTGCACTCATCTCACCATGCATTCAAACTTCTCATGTTTTCAGTCACCCGTCAGCCAGACTGGGTTGCCTTAGCTCGGACCGTGCCTTGCCCTACTAGCACTGCGCATTTCTGGAAGTGATGGCTCTTCCTTCGCTCCTAAAATTGTGCAAGTCTAGCCAGGCACTGACCTCTAGGCTTGCATTGCACAATTCTTGGAGGAAGTGTCCTGTTGGCCCCAAAAACTGCGCAATGTAGTTTGCTGGTTGCGTGTCACCACTGACTGAAATTGCACATTGCGTAGTTTCAGTTCTCAGCAGGCCAGCTGGACTGTGCATTGTGCAGTTCCAGCAGTCAGTCAGCCTCCCAATAGCCCAAACTGTGCCTTGCGTAGTTTTGGCAGTCAGTTTCCCGACCTCTCGGTGGAAATTATGCAACCTTCATGATCAGTCACATAGTTATGTTGCAAGTCAATTCTCAAGTTTGTTTTGGTTTTTGACTAACATATTTCTTTCCATGAGTGTTTCTATGTCTCCAGGCATCGTAGGTGTTCTTTTGTCTCTCAGCAAATGAAGTATAATGGCCTTCAGGAGAGCAGAGTCAAAGGACACTATTGAGAGCATAATGGGGTTTGCAACCAAGCGTCTATGAGCTTGCCTGCCTACGAAGACATCAAGTTGTTCATAGACAAGGACATCAAGATAATATGGCAATAGCATCACAGCGAGCAGCACCATCAACAACAGTAGAAGGCAGCACACTCGCATGTAATGAATGCAAGAGGAAGGTTGTTGACAGCGTAGAGGTGAAGCAAAGTTGTAAGACCAAAGTAGATCCACTCATAACGAAAGTAGATTTGGAGATTGAGGCTATGAGCTGACGGAGCGACAAGATGGTTGCGCGAGGGCAGAGAAAGGAACAGAGAAGGAGTTGCATGTGTTGAAGCAGCAACTCAAGGAAGAATAGGAGTTGCATAGATGAGAGAATGAGTTGTAGCAGTAATAGGTACAACAGGGGGCACCACATGTACAGATGGATGAAACTGCGCCTATACAAGCTATAGATTCATCCCATCAACTGGCACAAGGTAGACATGGTGAGTGGTGTTGTTGATCGCATGCAAGGGAATTCAGTAGCATGCATGTCATTGTGCGCACGCATGCGATCTTACCCATTTGGCACACTCACTGAGGCAATGACAAGAAGAAAGTCTGACTTGAGCTGAACATGCAATTGACAGTTGATGCACATGACCACCACCACACACTAGAAGATCAGCACGGACACTATGCATCAGTGTGTTGCCGATTCGGCTGCACCCAAGAAGACCATGCTCATGCTAGCAGATGATTTGGATGGAGGAGCCATACCAATGCACCCGAATACAACAGAGACAAGAGTTCGCTTCAGCAAGATGTCACCATGGAGCGTATGCACACCATCACAGACGACCAAGCTTGGCATCATCTCACTACCTTCACCGTCATAAGCATGTCAAAGAGTTGGTCTCACCACAACGGACCAAGTGTCAGTGATGTCTTGCATGGCTTGCTCAAGAAATTTTGTCTCACATGGGCACATGTGCATTGTAATGTAACGTCTTGTCAAGTGGGAGTTCAAGTGTCAATAGTTGGATGTAACAGTCATAGAGTAGATGAAGAGCCATGAGGGTAGATGAACTGTCACAAAGAGGAATGTCAAGGGTCACCCCGCCCTTTGCTTTAAATAGAACCTCATAACTCATTGTAAAGCCTTTTGGTAAGCCAAGCGTTCGATAAGACTATCTTATAGAAAGCTTGAACAATATTGTAACGCGCCTTGGCTTCTCCACTGCACAGAGCTAGTATATCTCTTTCGAGGAGCAGGTGGTTGTGGTTATAGTGTTCTGCTATCAGAACTAGTGGTTGGACATGGATGTATTGTATGACTGGAACTTACACTTCTTAATATAACAAAGCCAACATATTTCATGCATATGTCATATTGTATTCCAGCTATCTTTTTTACTCTAAATGGTATATGTATATGTTTTCTTATGCATGCATGTATTGACAATTCTATATAAGTATGTATATATCTTTCTAAAATGTGTTGATGGTTTAACAATCACTTTGGATTGCTAGCTCTCTTTCTTTCCAGCTTGTGATGCATCTTCGCTTGTGTGTTCCCTTCCAAGCCGTGTACTATTACAGGTTTCCAAGGGGCGCACTCAACCCAATTTTCGTGTGTTAGAACCATTCATGCACCTTCCTTGACTTGCAAAAACTGTCACACCCTTGCTACAAACATGGAAATATTACTTGCCTTTTTGTGAAATCGCAGTCAAGGCATTATCTACGATCCACTACTGCGACTCCTACACCAAGTGGTCTAAGGTCTAATTGGGAATTCTTATCGGGCAGATCCCCTAACATGTTGGTGGGTCTAGCACCGTCAACATTTCTGGTGCTAGAAGGAGGGTGAGATGACAAGCTATGTCCTCTCATCCTATTTTGAACCTTTGCATATCTATCATGGAGTCTTGCACTCTCCTCCCTCCATGATGTTTTTCACATGTTGAATATTTACCATCACGAGGGAATTTTTCGATCTCTTGTCCACATACATGTATGATGGTGGAGGCAAAGTGGCTTCTCCTGAGTTCTTACATGAATTTCTTTCCATGCTTCATGATGAAGATGGATTTTCTAACAAACAATCCAGTTTTCTGTTTGCATACACACTTCGCGAATCTCCACATCGGTGGTTGTACGGCCTACTGGTTGACAACGTGCATTCTCTTGAGCACTTTTCTGATCTCATTGAAGACACTTTCTATAATTTTGATCCAGAACACCTTGACCAAAAACTATTACAACAACGGAAGGCTCCGCATGAATCACCTATGGATTTTTGGCAGTGCTTCCGTGATTTTCAGTTTCAAGCTCTGAAGAGCCAGATGAAATTTTTCTATCTTTGGGACCGATTCGAGCACTGTCTTAAGAAATATGCTCATCCCAAGAGGAAGTTTGAACTCAAGCCTCGCTCAACATTCTTCAGTGATGGAGCTGCACAATCTTAGATGGAGATGGTCACTGTCACAAGTGATTGTCCGTCGTCCCCTCATCAAACAACTCCACCACTGCAGAGTGATGCGGAAGATCATGCTCACACATCAGTTCAGCTATCACATACTCCCAACATCACTTCGCTTAATTTTCACGCAAATTTGGTTGTGAGTCCTGTTAGTGTCGGTCTTGAAAGCCCTCCATTAGTGATCAAAATCTCTTTGCATTTTCATTAGTAGGTGTCTCATCAGTGTCAAATTTTTGCATCCCGTTAGGCATGCCATAAACTTGATGGAGGAGCTGGTCTTTGTGCCCCTCTTGGCTTTGCTGGATCAGGTCATATCAGTTATTACAGTTTTTCAAGCTTGTCTTGATGTGTCTTATTGTCAAATTCCTAGGTCTAGGTTTTGGTCATTTGTCTCTGCAAGGTCATGTCTCTGAAAATCCATGAGTACTCAGCAAGCCAGAGGGAGGTTAGTTAACATGTTTCTTCGATATTTTTATCTTGTACAGACAATTTTTACCTTGGATTTAAAAACTCTGTTTTTAAAGCCCAAGGTCATTTTCTCAGTTTTGTAAATAAAATGATGAAATTTCAAAGTCTTCAATCAGACAAACTACAACCCTGGTCCCCTTACCAAGGTCCTTCAGACGATCTACCTGCAAAAAGAATCAAGTCAGAGCACTCAAAAAGTCAAATTCAGGATAAAGGAAACCAAAATCAGTATTTTTAAAAAAGTGTCAAAAAGAAACCTTATAAAGTGGGTTTATGGATGAAAGTTTTTCAAATGAAGTTTATAAAAGAATATGTGCCCTCCTTTCACTCTCATTGTGCATTTGAAAGCTTGTAAGAGAGAGTTTGAGAGAGTGATAGGCGAAAGGAGCAGAATTGCAGCGATTTCGGGCAGTAGAGCAGTGCGAGACCTTTTGAGAGGCCTGCGAGACCCTCTGGGCGGTGCGAGACCTTTTGAGCGCCCCTCCATAGTGCAAAAATATAACTGGCGAGACCCTCTGGGCGGTGCGAGACCTTTTGAGCGGCCTGCGAGACCCGTTGAGCTGTCTTGCTGCAAACTTCAAAACAATTGCCCAATCTTCCTCCAAGTCATCAAATTTGTGCAAGGTAGGCTCTTTACACATCATTTTTGTGGTTGGTGATGGATGTAAGCTCTCATGCTATGATTTTAACCTCAAATCTTGTAAGTGAATAGACTTATATGGCTGCAATATTAATGAGCAAACTGTGCTAGGGTTTATGGTGTTTCAAAAAATTGGTTTCCTTCCCTTCCCTTTTGCCCACACTAATATGTACATTTATTTTCCCCATGATCATTTTATAAATGAAATACAAATCCCCTTCCCATCCCTAAAACACAAAAATGAAAACCCTAATTCCCCTCTACCATATGCATGTACAAAAATAACAAAAATTATTGATTTAAAATGTCAGCAAGTTGGTGCATAAATTCCCTTTTTCCCTTGATTAAACATGTGTACATATAACCATGTTTATTTCCATATATTTTTTCCCTATATACAAGGTGTCTTTGCAAGTGATTTCCTAAATTCCAATATGTGTTCCTATAAGCATGATCATTTGCTAAATCTCCCTTGAAATTCCCTGTTATTTTCATATTTTCCCATTCCTTATTAAGAAATTCCCTCCCCTAACATTCCCCTCATGTATTTCCCCTTGAAACAGCATAGAGTTCAGCATTTTTG
>APFE031137659.1:21316-45647 GCA_000404065.3 Pinus taeda
TAGAAGATTCATTCATGAAATAGGTGAAAATTAAATGAATGAATTGGTTTCCTAGTTTATAGAGGCAAGTGGTTTTGATTGCCTAGTTTGTAGTGCTAAGTTTAGAAGTGGTTGAAACAACTCCTAGAAGGATGAGCTCGACCCCTAGAGGCAAGGAAAGGTGTTAGCTTGCCTATATTATGTACTTTCTTAGTCATTTTGAGGGGTTGGAGGTTGGACTCTTGAGGGAGAAGCTCCTATTGTATATTTTACTTGTATCTCTGCAATTTGAGGAAAAGGAAGACCAGGGTTTTGCAGACATCATTGGGATTCTTGTGGACTCTTGTGTTGATGGTGTGTTCTCTTATTGTAATTGTAAGTGTGTTTATGTGTTCCATCTCTTTCTTTACTGCAGCTTATTAAACAAATGAAGTGATAAAGTTTGAATTCATGCTTGCCATGCTCAGCTTTCAATTTTGTTTAATATTTATGTTTTCCACTGTCTAGAGAGGATTCAAATTCATTGTTTGCCCTCTTTAGCTTCTCTTCTTTCCTCCTTGATCACCCATCTCAGCTAAAGGCATCAGCGCAAACTCCTACCTTGCCCCAAAGAACCACCTGCAAAAACTGAGCTCAATCCCCGCACCCTGAATTGCACTCCCTCCAATTGCCACCAAAAACCCCAAAAACTTTAAATCAACCCTCCTTATCAGTTTACTAGCCTAATATCAGTGTTTCTAATTGGTCAAATCATCTTATTGAAAAATCCACCGAGTTTGACCAGAGAGAGCCTTCTCCTGTCTCGTAGGGCTAGCTACGAGGCTGAATGGTTTGATGTAGCCTTGAGATTTGTCTATCTCAGCCTAGGTGAAATTTCAAGTGCTAACAAGTCCATCAAGTTGTCATATGCATTTTGTATCATAACCTCCTTCTTCGTACTCGGCTAATCCTCCGAATGATATTGTCTTGTGTTCTTCCATTCCAGACTCTACACTTGTTGTGAACGGGGATCAAGCCATTGACGGAGTTGATGTCGCACAACCAACATGTGCTATCATTCATGAAGAGTATGACTGAGAGCTTCAGAATCAACACTCAGCGAAGGATGACTCCCTTCCGTCTAAGCCCCCTCCATTCTTTCTTGACATCTTTGGTGAACCTGCTATCCATGATTTTGCATGTGTATCTTCATCTACGGATGCACCCATTTTTATCACTCGCAAGGCACATCGTATGTCAGTCCATCATCTGACAACAGAGAGGATAAGTTATTCTTTGAAAATCCACTTGATCTTTCATCTGCCTTTTCTGGAAACACAGAGGATGGATTTGTTCGCTTCTCATCTACCCCTCTGTTTGATCCATCAGATCATGAGGATGTCAATGAAAACATTGATTTTTCTAATCGTGGTTGTCATGTTCCATTTACTCCCATGTCCGATCACGATCATGATTATATCACAGTTGATTTTTCAAAGCCACCGGTTTATGATGATCTATCTGACGATGAAGTTGAAACACCCCAGACTGTTGAGGCATTTTAGCCCGAGCTTATGGTTATGTCAAGCCCTCGCTGTCTTGGGGTTGGTTTCACTTATGATCAGGAAATTATTCAAAAACCCAAGGCTCCTCATCACTCATTTGTATGCATTAAAGATCAACCTCACGCACACATCATGCTTCCTCCACTTAAACTGCATGATCCCATCGCTCATGCATTGAAGGAATCTTACATTACAAGCACACGTGCACGATGCAAGTTGTCTTTGTTTCTTCTTTTTTCTTACATGTCACAGTCAAGAATGTGTGTATGTTTCACAGCTGCACGCAGTGTTGCACAGCACCATGATAAGTCCACGAACTGCTTGTCATGTACTTGCACTCACTTATGTCCTATGGGCACTTTTAAACATGCAGTGTGTTTGTCTTCATTGTTATATATTTCTTGTTTGCTCGTCCACACAACCGGGTTGCTCGCGGAACAAGCCTTCACCAACATAGGTCAAATGATGTGCCTGTGGCTGCATTGGAAATATCACTTCACGTGATCAGGCCCATGCACCGTTAGATTAGGAGAAGGAGTAGTGGTTGCCTTCAGTTTGTTTGCCTACATGCTTGTTTGCTTACTTGCTTAATGTTTTTTGTTAGTTTGCTTTCTTTTTTTCATACTCACTTTGCTTTCACATTTTCTTCTACTTCTGCTTTTCTTTGTTGTTTGTGGGTGAAGTACAAGAGGCCTTGTGTAGCTACCACTACTTGGTACCTCTGTATGAAGAAATTATTATTTTTAGTCCATGATATGTCTACATAATGTTCGAAGTGAACCTTGTTGAAAATACAATGCTTGCACGCTAACTAGTGTCACCTACTCTAGTCAGTTGTTTTTGGGTTAACCCTTATCATCTCAGTCAAGTAGAGTAAGGTGAGGGGGAAAAACTTAATAGGCACGTCAGAGGTATAATAAACTACTTCTTTGCACGAACAACCTCTTCTACTCTCAATAAGTCAGGATCCCTCTTCCACCTCTCAAATGAATAAGTGTTATGCATAGTTATAAAAATGAAAAATAAAAAAATGAAAACTGAAAAATATAAAAAGTGAAAATGAATAGGGTGAAAGAAGAGAAAGGCTTCCATTGCAGATAGGTGATGCAAGTAACTCTGTCGAGGTATTGACCAGGCCCGCTGGCAACGGAGCCATGCTTGTGTTCCTATATGACTTTGTCGGGGTACTGTCCAGGCCTGCTGACAGCGAAGCAACACCAGAGATGAAACTAAGACTCTGACGACTATAATTCTTGTGCATCAATATACCCCTCAACCCAAATCGAAACAATTGTGTTTCCTTGGCTTGGAATGTGTGTCAATCGACTAAGAGATTGGTAGATGCTACATCTTACAATCAATCTAGAGTGGAAAATGAGATGAACTAAGAACTGCACAATACTTCTGGAGGTGTTAGACTTGCTTTCCACAAACAAGGTCCATTCAAAGAGTTGTAGTTCTACAAGTGTGTCGCCAAGTGTTGTAGCAGCTACAACCACCCTCCAAAATTTTTCCTTAACTTTGTTTTGGAGCCTCCCTACCAACCTTTCACAGCAGCATGTTTTGCCTTGCCAAGTACACAAGCTTCAGTACTTTTCTTGCAGAATGACAACCTGTCCATGAGAGCTTAATGCATCCCCCTCACAGGCTATTTCTCTGGACTTGGACCAGCTACAGGCTGAGCAGCTCCCTCCATAAATTGTCCAATCTTGTCTAGTAGCTTGTTGGGCTCTAGAATTGTGCAAATCTTCCAGTCAAGCCTCACTGAGAAAATTGCGCAATTCCTCCCAGCAGGGTTGCTCAGCCCAGAAATTGCACAATCCTGGGTAGCAGTCAGCTACTTTGCCCAGAAATCGTGCAATCCCTCTTGGAAGCCAGCCCAGCTCCCTCCTAGAAATGCGTGTTTTTTCCCCTCAGTTGAGCAGACTGTTGCATGTGCAATTGGGTTGACTGGTTCCCTCCCGGACCGAGCAAAACTGATTTGCATGCAGGGGCTACTCCTCCCAAGGCAGCATGAAAAGGCATCCCATGATTCAGGGATCTATTTTTAGCAGCTGGAGGTTACATGCAAGGTTTGCTTCAGAAGCCTCCAGCTAAGATTCACTTTTCCTATATTTGTGGCATGCATGTCACAACCTTGATTCTATCGAAACTCATCAAACAGATGTTGTAGAGATCATTGCTCACATCAACCTTGCAAATCTGACATCCCACATTGCATCTAGGAGTTGTTGGCACATTCAACTCAGTTGTCTTAGGGTAAGCCGACCTTTCATGTCTTGCATTGCGTTTCTGTCGCTTTTTGTGTTTCGCTTTGTGTGAGTGTTGTCTGTTTGATTTCATTGAGCTCTTGTTGTCGTTTTGATGTATGTTAGCTTGTATAAGCACCGTTTCAGTTTTTGCTCGCATCTCGTTGTTGTCGCATGCATGACACTATTTTGCATGAAAGGTCGTTGTTGCAGCGACTTACTTCACACACATGGAAGATTTATCGTTTTCTAAATCCTACACTTGTTTTGTGCATGAATGATCTTTCACTTTTGTTTGCACTCATCTCACCATGCATTCGGACTTCTCATGTTTCAGTCGCCCGTCGGCTGGACTAGGTTGCCTTGGCCTAGACCATGCCTTACCCTACTAGCACTACGCATTTCCAAAAGCGAAGACTCTGCCTTCACTCCAGAAATTGCACAATTTAGCCAGGCACTGACCTCCAAGCTTGCATTGCGCAATTCTTGGAGGTAGTGTCATATTGGCCTCAGAAACTGGGCAATGCAGTTTGTTGGTTGCAGGTCACTGCTGACTGAAATTGCGCATTGTGCAGTTTCAGTCCTCAGTAGGCCATGTGGATTGTGCATTGCGTAGTTCCAGTAGTTAGTCAGCCTCCCAATAGCTCAGACTATGCCTTGCCAAGTTTTGGCAGTCAGTCTCCTGACGTCCAGGCGGAAATTGCGCAACCTTCATGATCAGTCACACAGGTATGTTGCAAGTCTACTCTCAAGTTTGTTTTGGTTTTCGACAGACATATTGCTTGCCATGATTGTTGCTATGTCTCCAGGCATTGCAGGTGTTCGTCTGTCTCTCAGCAGCACAAGTACAATGGCCTTCAAGGGAGTAGAGTCAAAGGACACCGTTGAGAGCACAACAAGGTTTGTAGCCAAGCAAGTGTCTATGAGCTTGCCTAACTATGAATACATCAAGTTGTTCATAGACAAGGACATCAAGATAATATGGCAGCAACATCACAGCGATCAGCACCATCAGCGGTCGCAAAAGGCATCACACCTGCACACAATGGATGCAAGAGGAAGGTTGTTGACAACGTAGAGGTGAAGCAAAGCTGCAAGACCAAAGTAGATCAACTCATGACGAAACCAGCTTTGGAGATTGAGGTTATGATGTGACAGCACAACAAGAGGGTAGTGCAAGGGTAGAGAAAGGAACCGGGAAGGATTTGCATGTGCTGATGCAGCCAACCAAGGAAGAACATGAGCTGCATAGACGAGAGAATGAGTTGTAGCAGGAACAAGTACAGCGAGGGGTGCAACATGCACAGACGGATGAAATTGCACCCGTACAAGTTATAGATTCATCCTAGTAGTTTCCACGGAGCAGACATGGTGAGTGGTGTTGTTGATCTCATGCAAGGGAATTCAGTAGCATTTATGTCATTGTGCGCATGCATGAGATATAACCCATTTGGCATACTCACCGAGGCAAAGACAAGAAGCAAGTCCGACTGGAGCTGAACATGGAGTTGACAGTTAATGTGCATGACCACAAGCACACACTAGAAGATCAGCACAGAGGAAAGAGTTCGCTTCAGCAAGATGTCACCATGGAGTGTACGCACACCATCACGGACGACCAATCTTGGCATCAACTCAGCACCTTCACCATCACAATCATGTAAAAGTCTTGGTCTCACCATAACGGACCGAGTGTCAGCGATGTCTTACATGGCTTTCTCAAGCCATTTTGTCTCACATGGGCACATGTGCATTGTAATGTAACGTCTTGTCAAGTGGGAGTTCAAATGTCGATAGTTGGATGTAACAATCATAGAGTAGATGAAGAGTCATGAGGGTAGATGAACTGTGACAAAGAGGAATGTCAAGGATCACCCCACCCTTTGCTATAAATAGAACCTCATAACTCATTGTAAAGGATTTTGGTCAACCAAGATTCCAATAAGACTATCTTAGAGAGAGCTTGGACAATATTGTAACATGCCTTGGCTTCTCCACTGTGCAGGGCTAGTATATCTCTTTGGAGCAGGCAATTGTAGCTGTAATGTTCCGCTATTGGAACTACTTGTTGGACATGGATGTATTGTATGACTGGAACTTACACTTCTTAATATAATAGAGCCAACACGTTTCATGCATATGTCATATTGTATTCCAACCATCTTATTTACTCTAAATGGTATATGTATCTGTTTTCTTATGCATGCATATATGGACTATGTTGTATAAGTATGTATGTATCTTTCTAAAATGTGTTGTTGGTTTAACCATCAGTTTGGATTTCTAGCTATCTTGCTTTTCAGCTTGTGATGCATCTTCGCTCGTGTGTTCCCTTCCAATCTGCGTACTATTACAGGTTTCTAAGGGGTGCACCCACCCCACTTTTTGTGTGTTAGAATTGTTCATGCACCTTCCTTGACTTGCCACAACTGTCACACCCTTGCTACCAACAGGGACATATTACCCTCCTCTATGTGAAATCGCAGTCAAGGCATTACTGTACGACCCACTCTTAGGACTCATACACCAAACGATCTAAGGTCTAATTAGGACTTCTTACCGAGGAGATCCGCTGACATGCTGGTTGGTCCAACACCGTTAACACAACTACAATCACATCATCATGTTCATCTACTTCTTACACTTCAACACATATTTGGACATGCCATTCTTCTTGACCATCCGCATGAAACACCTGGCTACAACCAGTATCATGCATAAGAGCATCATAATTCAGTGGCCAAATTCCTGTCCTCCTAAATCCAACCTGATATTTGATGGTGTCAGAGCCCTTTTAAATGCTTTACTTGCAAGCTCTGCCAACTCGAACCTTTTCACCTCAATGCCTAGATTCTTTTCCATCCATGCAGCACACTCTAACCTAAAATAGTTCTTGAAAGGGCCAAATACACTAACATCAAGGGTTGCAATCTGTGAGTGGTATGAGCGCGCAATGTCAACATGTCGATGCCGAAATTGTTTACTTGATCAATTGTTTGTATAGTGATGTGGATTCCATGTCCATCTAATATCAATAGGTGTCTATTATTAGATGAGACACTACCTGGTACAGATGTAGAAAAGTGAAAAATCCAATTTAAAAACAGTTCTTTAGTCATCCATGCATGGGGATGTGCAGCAATGCATGCACCTAGTTCATTGTTTTGTATATAGTTTTTCAGTTCATTTTTACCTTTGAATAGAGAAAATCCCGGGGTTGGAGTACCAATTGCATTGACACAACATATTAGGAAAAATATTTGGCACATTTCGACTCCCTCTCTTGGCAATTACCTGCATGCCACAATTCCTCCTTGCCTGTAAAATTGTTTCATCACAGTTCCATATATGGTCTACACCATAAGAATGTTTATTGTAAGCACTAGAAAGAATGTCATAGAACTTACATACAACTGCAGGGTGAAAATTTAATGCTCTATCTCTATCAAGGTCCTCAGTTGTACACAATGCAAGGTCTGGATGCCTTTTTTTAAACCTAGACCACCATGATTTACTAGGAAGCCCATCTTTGAATGGGTTTGGCCTCCCTTGACATATTTTAGCAACTGTGGATTTGAGTTGATAAACTCTAGCCCATGTCCCAATTGGGCCATCTCTTTACACTAGTCAACCACCTTGGCCTCCTCCTCTTCAATCATAACTATAAGAAGCCCTCTATGTTTTGTATGAGTCAGTCCATTTATACAATAATGTATTGATGAGGGGGGAATACCATGTTTTTTGTAGATGCTCGAACTAAGTATCCATTAAACTCTATGCCATCAATTGCAACTAACATTTCTTCTTTTTTCTAACCTCTTATAGTGTTGATCTTTTTAATTGAACTTGTCCCTTGTACTATTGTTGACAGTGGCTTTGTGGGTGATCATGTGACAACATCAGCTTCAGTCACATGGTCATCCTCAACAACGTTGCTTGGGGAATTGTTGGCATTCACATCACCTATCCTATCCCAATCTGACGATGAGCATGACAATTGGACACCCCTTGTCACTCTCCTGCCACTTCTCCTTGTACAAGCAACATAACTAACTCTTTCCATATATGCAACAACCTGCAAAATTATTGCATGCATTTAGTTAAGAATATTTGAAAAGTATGCTTTCATGCAAGCCAAAAATACTTCTTCTTTATTACAGGCAATTATCAACATGTATGTTATTATCCTTGAAAAATCAAATATACAAAATGAATTTGTTGTATGTCTTCAAAATTATCAGTGATTGTTGTTTTGATAACTTGTTTTTACACTTAAAATACCATGATTATATTTGTACTTGGAAAACTATTGTCGGTTTCCACCTTCTTCTAGTACTATGAGAAGACTCCTCTACTTATTTTTTACTCTAATGCTTCATAAACTTATGAGTGAGGCTTGTTTTCTATTGGCACTATCCTGGTTCCTTTTCTGGTTAAGATGTTGATATGGTAGTTATTTTTGTTTGAATTAATTTTTTTAGTCTCATGTTTGTCATTATTGTTATTCATAGTGACCACAAACATCCTAGGTTGGATTGGGAAGACATGGTAATTTTGCAAGTTGTTTGGCTGCTGAGGGTAGCCTTAGCTGTGTTCTTGGACCTAGTCATAAAGTGCATTGACTTATTGTTTTTTCAATTAAATTTAATCCTTAAATGTTGAAAATTGTAAAGTGTGACACTTTTGGAGACACTCACAGACATCGTAGGAATTTCAACTAAACAAGTGATCTTTCTAGTTAAGACGTTGATCTAGTTTAGTTCTTTTTTATAAATTGTTATTTGAATTACATTGTTTAGCCTCATGATTTTCAATATTGTTTAGTTTCATTAGGTCTCTAAGTACCATGTCTGCCTCTACTCACATATTTGCATGCTCTTAGTATTGAATTTTCCCAAAAGATCGTTTTGGTTTCTACATTCTTGTCATCTGAGCAGACCCATATATTTATTGTTGATTGTAATGCTTCGTAAGCTTCTGCATTGCTTTTTTCCCCTAGGTTTCCACCTTTTTCTGGTACTATGAACAGACCCCTCTACTTATTGTTGAATGTAATGATTCATAAACTTTTGCATTGCTTGTTTTCTTTGGGGCTATCCTTGAATTCTCAATTTTGTTTTTTGGCAACTTAGAGACCTAATGTCAATACTGTTGTTATTCCTATAGCTAACACTCTTTAGACATGAAGGAAGCTCTAAGAGGAATTTCAACTATAAAAAGTGTCACATTGTTCCTTTTCTGGTTAAGATGTTGATTTGGTAATTATTGTTGTTTGAATTAATTTGTTTAGACTCATGTTTGTCATTATTGTTATTCATAGTGAACACAAACATATTAGGTTTGGATTGGGAAGAGATGGTAATTTTTCAAGTTGTTTGGCTGCTGAGGGTAGCCTTAGCTGTGTTCTTCGACCCAATTATAAAGTGCATTGGCTTACTGTTGTTTCAATTAAATTTAATCCTTAAATGTTGAAAGCTATAAAGTCTGATACTTTTAGAGACACTCATAGACGTCCTAGGAATTTCAACTAAACAAAGTGATCTTTCTAGTTAAGATGTTGATTTGGTTTAATTTTTTTTATAAACTGTTTTTCTTTTTCCTTGCATATTTGTAAAGGTAAACCACATAAACATTTGTTTCTTTGAAATGAAGTAGAGTTGAAAGTGTCAAACTGTGTTCCTAGTGGGATTCTTCCACATAGTTCATTAGATGAAAAATCTAAATAACCAATACTTAAAACTCTTGATTCATACAAAGTTACAAGGTAGCTAGGTAGCTGACCCGTTAATCTATTTTTGCTTAAATCTAGCAGTTGAAGTTGGGTACATGGGGCCAAAGAGGTTATTAGAATAAGCATAGAGAACTTCCATAGAAATTGGAAATCTTATTTCTAGATTTACACTCAGTTTGTTTTCTGACACCTTTAACCTTTGTAAAATAGTACTTTACTTAAAGTTGGTGGTAATATCCTAGACAAGTTGTTTTGGTGCAGTAATAAATTCCTCATAAATTTACAATTGCCCAAAGATGAAGGAATATTTCCATTCAACTTGTTTTTGACAAATCTAACATTTCTAATTGTTGAAGTAAACCAAATCGCCAATACTTTCACGAATGCTCCCAGAAATATTGTTTGAAAAAAAAAAAAAAAAAAAAAAAAAAAAAAAAAAAAAAAAAAAAAATTAAGAGAATGAAGTTTTTCTATGCCTTTCGGAATTGTAGATGTAAAATGATTGTCATTTTAGAAAAAACTATTGAAGATGGTTCAGAGTGGCAATGCTCTCTCGTATTTTTCCAGTTAGATTGTTTGCCCCTAATTTTAAGGTGGTAAGTTGTCTCAATTTTGTTATGGCTTGAGGTATGCAATCAATAAAGTTATTTTGAGCAAGATTTATGTAGATGAGCCCAGTCAAATTGCCAATAGCTTCAGGTATGCTACCCATCATGCTAATTTTAACCAGATTTAGGGTAGAGAGGGGATTGGACCAGTGAGATTGTTGTATCCAATGGACAACACCTAGAGAGAAGTGTAGTTGCTCAGAGAAGTTGGAATACTTACACTAATATTATTATTGCTCAGGCAGAGTTGTTCCAACTGGACTAGATGACCAATTTCTATTGGTATACTCCCTACCAAGTTGTTTACTAAGAATCAGATCAATTGCATCTTTGTACAATTACATGGCGCTTTTGGAATATAACCATAGAGAAAGTTAAAGCTGAGTTCGAGAACTCCCAACGCCTTTAACTGCCTCTAGGAAGAATTTAAACTATAAAAAGTGTCACCTGGTTCCTTTTCTAGTTAATATGTTGATCTGGATTGTCTATCACACGTTGATTTTTGGACTTATTTTTGCTCAAGAAAAAAGTTTAATGAAATATTTATTTTCAATAAAAGAATAAATGAATGCCTGTGGTATGAGAATTCGAATATGTAATTGTTAGTTCAATTTAAAGTTTATCTCCACGAGTTATGTTCTCTTTCATCTGTAGCCAGCCATAGTAGCCAATACTCTTCATTATGGTCATGTCATATTTTCCGATTAGCTTTAAAATGATTCAAAATATAGAAAAATAAAAAATATATATATTTTCATGAAAATGACACAATAAGAACTAAAATAAAAACTGTGAGAAATGAAAATAAAACTGTAAGAAAAATGTGATGTAATGAAATAACTAACCTGAATATATTGTCAAATGTTCTATGATGGTTTCTCTCCATGGCTAGTGAATAGTTTGAACGTTAAACATGCAACTTCAGCAATGGTTGAACTTCTTTTATAGTTTTTTGCACTTGAATTTAATTGATGGCAAGGATGGACATGGATTGCAATGGCTTCATTTTGAATGTGTGATCTGCACTGAATTAGATGTGACCCAATGACTAGGAATTTGTTTTTTGTTGATCCATGTGCTTTGAACTGTTTTAATGGGAAATAGAATGGGTTGGATGCCATTTATTGAAGTTATTAGGTTGAGTGTCATTTATTGAACACATTGGGTTTAAATGTTATTGGGTTGGGCGTCATTTATTGAACACAACTGGTTTAAATGTTGAACAACACATCAATTATGGCTGACATACATTCACTTTTATTATGTGCAGGTATGGATATTTATTTGGGATACATAGCTTCAGTTTTGATGAGTGGGGATTGAAGTGACTGCTACTTTGTACTTCTAGAATAGACCATTTTGGAAGGATTTATGATTTTATCAGTTTTCTAGTCGGGTCAATATGATTTGTACTTTTAAGTATTAAGATACTATTTATGAACAGTTGTGGGCCCAGTGAATATTTTGTGAAATTTTTGAAATAAATTAAAACATATTTGCATTTAATGTTATTTATTTTTGTTTAAATATTGGTTGCACAAATCTCAACTTCTAGTGGTTTGGTGGAATCAATATTATATTAATTATTAGTCCTTACACAACATTAAACATCTCTCCCCTAACAAAACTATAACTCTTTATTCATCTAAATTATCACTATACATTAACATAATAAATTACATTAAAGGTTATACTCATCCACATAAAATATAGTGACAAATATAGATGTCACTCTACATTGACGTAATAAATTACATTAAATGTATGTTATATTCATCCTCAAGTAATGTTATTAAGTTCAAAATGTACTCTTTTTTTTAAATACAGTTGGTTTACATCATCACCATTTATTATTTTATGTTAATAATTATAAGTTAATATATTTTAATTTTAATAAATAAATATATAAATTTCTTCCACTTAATTTGATAAACCCCTTTATTAACGGGCATTTCTCAATTAATTGTAACTTTCTTCTCAATGCAAAGTATTATTAAAGATATTAGGAAAATAAAAGTACTTCGATTCTCACTTTTTAGCATAATGAAGATGCCCCAAATTGTGTACCATCATGATACCACATTCCTTGGTGTGCATGCATGAGAAATCCAAAAGATGAAGAATCTAAAGTTAACTCGACCTATTCTTTTAATATGAATATAATAATTCAACATCACTCCACATTAACCCACAATTAAATTCAGTATTATCCGCATGATCGAGTGACATCATTCCACATTGGCCCACAATTTAATTCAACGTTATCCACATGATTGAGTGGTATTCCGTAGGCTTTACATCTGCCCCCTCTCCGAGGCCATTTTTATTTCCAATTCTATAGTTTTATAAATGCGTGTTGACAAGTGAGGGGAATAGCGCTTGCCCTCTCTCTCCACGCTCCATTCATTTGTTCACGTGCTGTGGAGAGAGAGGGCGACGCTATTCCCCTCGCTTGTCAGCACACATTTATAAAGCTATAGGGTTGGAAATAGGAATTGCCCTCTCCCCACCCCCACAATTTCACGTGTATCATGCATGTGAGCTTTACAAAGATTCGAAAACGATGGAATGTGTCCTTTCAGCTCGATGTCACGATTTTTTTGTGTACTAAAATTATTTCTCAAATATTTTGTGGAAGTTGAATCTATACTATCTTATAACAATTTATTATTAAATTAAAATGTTGAAAGCGTTATTTCAAAATAGACATATTTATGAGCCCAATTAAATGTTTATAGCTATATTTGATTCTTTGAAGTTAATTTTAGAAAATAATGAATAGATTGTACTCCATTTTTTCCCTAGTGAAAGGTATCAACTTAGTTTTTTTATAATAATTATTTTCCAAGTTTTGTATTAATTATAGATTATTTCAAAACCAAATTTATTTCTTTATTTATCAAATTTTTAACAATTGAATATACAATTGGTTGGATGTTTTTTTATGGTTCCGTTGGTATAAGCCATTATTCTTTGGTGTATTTGATTATTTTCCTTAGGAGGCCCATTTTATACCTCAAAATTCCTCAAATGGTCTTCCTCAAAGGTTAGAAAACCAAGAAAATAATGTAAAAACCTAAATACTCCACCAGTGATTGTTGAACACTCTAAACTATGGATGGAGAACCACGTGTAACAATAAATTGTCCACATACAAAACTAGAGATAAGAGATCACTAGCCTTCCGTTAGTGTAAAATATAAGATCAAAATGATAATGATTGAACCATGAGGTAGTTCAAAAAACATCCATATTTTCTTACCAAACTCAAGGAGCTTGTTTGAGACTACAATGAACATTGAATCCTACAAATAGCAAAATAATCCTACAAAAAGCTAAGAGGTTCCATGTATATTTCTCATGTAAATCATCATGTAAAATGTGACTCTTCACATCAATTTAGTGGATTGGCCTACCTTGGGAGGTAGCAAGAAAAAGTGCAAGGCATATGGAATTCATCTTGGCAGCAAGAGTACCAAAGTCAAAATAATCAATTCCTTCAAACTATCAAAATCATTTGGCCATAAGATGTGACATCTTATGCTAGTCAATAGAGACACATCTTGCATATTTGCTTTCATACATCCACTTACAATGAACTTCCCTTTCTTCCCTAAGAGGAGAAATAAGATCCCATGTGTGATTCTTTAACAACGAAGTATACTCATCTATCACGGAAGCATCCCATTAGGGTATCTCAACAACATTAAAAAATTTATGTGGATAAGTTGAAATGTTATGTCTAAAAAAAACACAAATTATTTGTGGTTGAGTATGATGATGGTCATAGGAAAAATAACTAAAATCAAATGACTCATATCCATACCCTTTATTCCTCTTTATCTCACGAAATCTCCTCCTTAAATGTTTTTCTTGGTCAATTTATTTCCATTCTAATTAATCGTTCTCTTGTTCTAATTGAAGATTCCTTATCTTTTTATTCTTAACAATGTGATTTGTAGCAACGAAATGATCATGATATTATTGTGTTACAAAAGAAAAGATATTGGCATGATCTAAACAATAATGACAACATGTGGGAAGGGTAGGATTCGATGTGGAGTTGAAATCCTCATCAAAATGGATATACCTTTCCAAAAAGTGAATCCTTATAACTAGGATAAAATAACTTGTATGCCTTGATATCCTCACAAATACCAACGTTTGGCTCTTCTTCTTTATAGATTTGGACTTTTGATGTAGAATGAATTCCCACAATGGATTATTAAATATCCTTAATGTAGAGACATTAGGCTTAACATGGATTAAAGCTTCCTTTGTAGTCACATGCAACACTACCCTATGGGACATCTCATTTTGAATGTAATTGGAACAATTCACTACTTCCGCCCAAAAAATAAGGTGGCATGTTCTTAGAATAAATTATGCAATTTTTCATCTCTATAAGTGTATAATCCTTACTTCTAAGAAGGCCATTTTTCTAATGGTTGTAGGGAATTATGTTGGTGTTTAATGCCATATTATTTACAATTGAATGCTTGATTGTGGGGTCTTAAAGAAAAGGGATTTCCCTATGCTATATCTCTCTAATATACCTATGGGGTCATATAGTAGTACTCATCCCATTATCTTTGGGATCTAACTAAGGAAGCTTGATCATATCCTTAGTTTTATTATTTGATTACCTAGGTATGTTCAAGTATTTTTCTCGAGTGTTGTTCTTGGTGCCATTGTAGTAGTCCAATTAGCAAGCAGTTGTTTTAAGCTTACTTTCAAGATGCGTATAAGACTTTTGATATATCTGAGAGTATATGAAAGTGAAATTTCATTTATATGTCTCATTTGATGTGGTGCAACTTGAAGGGCCAACAGTAGGGATTATATGAGTTCCCAAATAGGTCAAACCTCCTACGGTTCCTACATGTATGCTACCCTTCACAAGGGGAATTTGAGGTCAAAAATGGGCCTCAAAGCAAAAAATGTACCAACAAATCAACTTTAAAAGAACCAATAACATTCAAGATGATGATGTCATCCTTAAGGGTGAATATTTTTAGAGGGAAAAGAAGAATACTATTATTTTCAATTGTATCTATGACTTACCTCCTTATAGATTTACTCAAATTTCGAGTGTGGGTACACATTGGATCCAACATTCATTTTTTGCATCCCAACCAGTCCACTCTAAATATTTTTGGGTAGACCACACCAAAAATATTGAAAATGCATAAAAATGTGTGTTTATATATAATATATATATATATCTATATATATATAGAAAATAATTTTTTAGATGTATTTTCACTTATCTCAATGTGGTTTACTCAAAATTTAAAGTGTAGACATTATATAATATATAATACTAATATATATAATTGTCTTTACACTTGAAATTTGAGTAAACGCACATTTGAAGATAAAGTGAAAAATACATCTAAAAAATAGTTTTCTTTCTTTTCCTTTAAAAAATCATAATTCCTATTTTATTATTATCCTTAGCAGGGCCATTGTAGACCTTGAAGTTCTCCTAATGGTTGTGGATTTATCTATTTTATGTGCTTAATAATAATCTCTATGTTCTTTACAAATGATATAACACATCTCTAGTGTAAAGTATTCTAAAAATAATTATTGACGAAAGTGATCTCATAGCACTTGTAAGATACCAAATAGAAACATTTAGAGTGAGATCACATATTATCTAGATATATTGTAGAAAGAAATAGAATAACAAACACAATGAAAATATGAGTCAAAACATTATATCTTAATTGATATTGAAGCATTATGCCTCTTTAAGGAGGCAATTTTCAATAGAGAAACTCATATTACAAATAATTCCACAAGAAATACTTTGCAATGCTTCCACCTCTATATATACTACTTCTATACCCTAAGAACATTCTAGAGAAATAAATTTCTAGTAAAAGGAACCTTATAATAAGTGTCCTTATGATAATGATGTTAACATTACTACATAGACCTTATTTACCAATGATGGTCTTCATTACACAACAATAAATAGCATTTAATCTACTTTATTGATTAGGAAGGTCAAGATCCTAACACTTTATAGGTGATCAACTTTTATAAATCAAGTGATAATATCCTTTTAAGTTGCATGAAATTTTGCAAAATGTAACCAACGGAAGGAAAAGACTTGAATTCAAGACCCTTTATTTAACAAGTGACATTAAAACAAGTAATTCAATACCAGACGTATAAAAAATGTTAAAATGAGGAATTATTTTCTTATTTAAATTATTTTCCTCAAAGCTTGCTCCCAAAACCCTTGCTTTTATTTACAAAAAATTTCAACATGATACACAAATAAAGTTATCGACTTAACAATAACCTGAGCAATTATTGTTTTCTAGCTCATATTTAGAGCTAATTTTTATGCCCATTTTCAAAAGTGGTGATGAAACATCACTATTGTTTCACAATGTTAAAATTTCAATATTTTTCGAAGCATGATATTAAAACCTAAATATCATCACTATGAAAAACATGGAAAAACATATAAACATGCAAAAGTGGTGACGCAGATTCACCTTTTCTTAAGGTGAAAATTCCAACACTTTTCAACCATAAAACCAAAGAGCAAAAATAATGACTACAAAACACCTTAAAAATAAGAACATAAAGTTTATCTACCTTTTTGTGTTTATTTCCAGTGGTTTGTCTTTTAAGTGTTTTCAAGTTTGTTTAACATTAATTTAATTTTGTTTTCTTTTAGGGGTAAAATTGCAAACTAATTTACATTATGGCCTTGATAATCATTATCAATGAAAGAAAAATATAAAATCAACTCTAAATCTAAAAGTGGTATTCATGATTTTTTTTTTAATTTTAGTTGAGTATTTTCCCATAATTCATAATTCAAAAAAAAATTGTTATTGTTAAGGGAGAAATCAATTTATAATAAAAACAAAAAACATACAAAAAAAAAACAAAACAAAAAAAAAAAAAAAAAACAAAACAAAAAAAAAAAACAAAAACAAACACAAACAAACAAACAAAAAACAAAAAATCTTTCTATTAAAACTAAAAAAATGTGGAAAAAAAAAAAACGCTCCTTATCTTAAAACTATACGAAAAAGCAATATGCAACATTGTTGCTTAGTACCTGCCTCTTATGAAAAAATAATCAATAGAAATTATTGAATGTGTGAACAAATTCATAAATCTAATAATGAAACACATTTGAATATGACAAAGGGAAGTAACAAAGTAATTAATGGACTAGATAACCTTGGAGCAAAATAGATAGAGGTGCATATATAATTTTGGATGAAACATTCACCTTAACATGATCTTTTATTACAAAAGTTAAGAGTTTTTATCTTTAGCTTATGGGACCAAATAAGTAGAAGAAATTACAATATTTACTATTTTATATTAAGTAATGTACATATATTATATAAATAAAATAAATAGATTTTTAAAAATTAATTATTGTAACAAACTATTTATTTAACTTTAAATTTATACTCATCCTACCAAATAAATAATCTATCGTAGAATTTCTATATCGAAAAATCAAACTGATATGAAGTATCACGTGTTGTCTTAATCATGTGACAAAGAATTCATATGTGATAAAATATCTAATATAAAAAATTACAATGTCTAGTTTATTAAAATAATAAAAAAATAGTTACACAAAGGCTTAAGTGTGAGTGCAAAATATTTCTAAAAAATATTTGTTTTATTTTATATTTTTAAATTATGATTAAAATTGTGAAGACAAAAGAGAAGATTTTATTTATTGTAGTGTTGTGTTAAATTTTGTTTTTTATATTGCAACATGATTTAAAATTCAATTCTGAAAATATATAATATAGATAATATTTATTGAGGAAAATGATTGCACCAAGTTCATTCAATGATAAAAACCACCAAGACAAAAATATGAGGAAAATCAATAAGGAAAAAATCAGTGTAATATGCAATGTTGTTGCTTTTGTTTTTTAAATCGCTGAGTTTTCATAATTAGTAATAGCTCGAAACATAATGAAAACTTTCTTTTTTAAAGAAAATATTAAATATGGAAAATTCCATAAAATTGAAAAAAATATATACATAATTTTTTATGAAGAAACTTTATGATTAAAGATTTCTTTTTAACCATTTTTAATTTTAAAATTTTGATTTTAACTCTATATAATTAGTATTCGCCAATAAAATTGAAATTCAAATTTAAAAATAATTTCAATCTAAATAAAAAAATAATAATAATATTTAATTTTACAAAACCCTTAATAAACATTGGAAATAACTTCTAAAAAATTAGAAATTAATTAAAAATAAAAACATTTTAACACAAACTAATCCTATTAAAAATAAATTATTTAAATAGCATATAAATAACTAGTTCTACATACTTGTTTTTGAATATCTTATGATTTTAGTTCATGAGATTCAACTTTAAAAAGACAAAATTAAAAAGTCTCGTCATGATAAAGTGAGATTACATAAAGTTCTAGTGTTTCTTATGACACAATAATGAGTGATTTTATATGCTACAATGAGGGAGTAAGTTATTCGTGTACAAATTCTTTTTTTTTTTTATTTAATTTTATTTTTTTGGGTCAAAGGTTAAAGTTATTAATGGTAAAGTTTAATAATAATAATAATTAAATATAAAGATTTTCCATTGGAAAAAATAATAAAATATATTTATATAGTGTTTAAATATAAGTAAATGAATAATAAATATAGAAAAGATAATATAGTAAATAATAATTAATTAATGAAAAGAATCAATAATAACAAATAAAATAATAAATAATTAAATTGGAGTTTAAATATTTATATAAAAAGTAACTATAAAAAGAAGTAAAGTTTACAAAAAAAAATAAAAATAAAATAAGAAATAGTTAAATTAAAATAAATATTAAATTAAGTAAAACTTAAAATAAAGAAATAAAAGTTGTATGTTGACATATGGAATGTGTGCTTGTGGATTTTTTTTATTTTTTGGTCTATTTAATGGACAAGAAAGACAACGAGATTCATCCATTCCTTCACCCATTCTCATGGGAGAAAAGTTTTGTGAGACAAAGGATTCCTTGGCAGTAGTACGTTGATTGAAGGCTCAAGGATGACTAGTTGTAGAAAGATTATATGCAATTGAGCCCATGATTGGGTGGAGAGTCGTCCCCAAAACTTTGTTGCGGTTAGCGGGATTCAAATAACGTTCAACTCTGAAATCACAAGTAAGAAATATCATCGCTACAAATAAGTCATTTCTGCTCATCATTTCCAAAAATTCTATATTAATTAGTTGAATAGTTAGTGTGTTAATTATTAATCTCATAAAAAAAATTTGTAAGCTACAGTAGTACCTTCCTTTTTTATTTATAAAATAAGTTGTTCCATGTATGGTAGTTAGGTGGCCTCAACTTGCCCATATGGGAAACCAAGTCTGTTGGCCACCTGGGTCTGTTATATGCCATCCAATAACAAAATTTAATCAGTCTTTCAATACAAGCTAAGTAAAATACACATCTATAAACACTAATCATGTTCCAATCTAACATAAAACACTTGAAAAGAAAATTCTAGCTGCAAAATGATCAAACTAGAAACTACAAACAACTAATCCTTTCAGACATCTTTGTCAAGTTCCATAATAGTTGGTGTTGCCGCCGAGTCGCCTGGTTTTGGAGACAGCTTCATCAAACGATGTTGGATCTCATCTACCGTGATGTCTTGCATAATCATGATAATCTGCAGGTTTTTCATGTCCTTTTTGATACTAGGCATACCTTGGGCTATTTTTGGCATTTCCCCTGCCACCTGCTCCAAAGCCTTGGCTAGTAAGCACTTCAAACCCCAATACACGTGTAGGGCTTGCCTGTATAGTATCATCCTGCCTCTGGTGTGCCCTAGGTTGGGGACAATATCCCCCCATTCCTCCATCTCTGGCTCAGAATCCTCTTCTATGACGTTATCTTCCATCTCCTGTATTAGCTGACGAATTTCAGCGTCCGCCCCTTCTCTATATGCACGAGCGGCTTCTTGGACAGTCGTCCTAATAGATTTCCTACCTCTCCTCTGAATTTCCGGTATCGAAGTTGTAGGATCGCTTCTACTCGGCTAGCTCTGACGCCCTCTGCCTCCACGACCCCTGCCTCTACCCAGGTGAACCATCTTTTCCTTTACTATCTCTTGGAATTAGGCTCGGTCGCTGAAAATCTCGTCGCTCGCGCTACTTTGTTCTCCTCCTTCCTTCGTTGCACACTGGGCTCTCTTCCTACCCTTGCCACCCTCATGTACCCTTTCCCATTTGCGTTGTTCCATCCCACTACTGTCGTTGTTTCTTCCCTCCTCTCCCCCCACTCTCCTACCACTTCGCTGCCTCGAAACTCCTGCAGGCATGTAGGACACCACCACATCCGCTTGATCCATATTGAGGGCAGTAGGTGGCCATCCTAGCCATCCTCTCCCCTGCGTTGTCCTCTTGTTCGTACTCTCCCTTTTCATCGCCCCAATCGAGGGAGTTATTAATCTCATAATTGATATAATTAGTTGTGGATTGTTACATATAGGTATCACAATGGGTTTCAACTCTATACGATTTCAAAAAAAAAAAAATTGAGAAAAATACTTAATCAAATTTATCAATAATCTTGCTTATGGATAGATTTGAAAAATAAAAATTAGTTTTAATTTTCTAATACATTTATAATATAAATTTCTATTTTTTTCTAAAATTAAAAATTTAAATAAATAATTATATTTTAAATATTAAATAATTGCATTTCTAAATATATAAAGCTTTCTATATTGTTAAATATAAAATTGATGCACTTCTTGTTTGCATGTAATATAACTTTTAACAAAAAGTCAATTAAAAATTAACTTTATACCATTGATGTTATAATTATTTTTTCCCCGAAGAAAAAAGTGAACTTTTTATTAACGAGATAAAAAGTTACATTGCATATGCCCTGGCATTCCTTTTGCTGTTATGAAATATGTCATAAAGCTGCTACAGAAAACAGAAATGTCTTTCCTGTAATGCCACCTTCTATGTATCTTCTGTAAACGTAAAATTCATAAATCTTTTTACTTTTCCAGCCACAAAGCTTGAAATACATTCCAAAAGAGTCATGTTCCATGTCTAAATCCAGGTCTCCTCGAAGGAGGAAAACAACCCAACAAAAAGATACTAAGAAATATATTTTATACTAGTTTCCAATATATCACAGAATACCAAAAAAAGATGACATGTATATCAAAACTGATGGAAAAATGAAACTGTATCAGCGTCCTGGAAGCTAGATGTGTGGGGGCTGATCTGACACACGGATCTGTCCATGATCCTCCTCTACTACTTTCCAACTGCCCATATCCTGTTGCAACCTTCCTTAGAAAGTTTGTCTGCTGAAACATTGTGCTCCCTATATATATGGCACAAAGAGAACACATTAAAAGATATTTTTAAGGCCTGTATTTCTTCTAATAAAGGTTTCAACATATAATTTTTGCAGTTTCTTTGACCATTAACCCAGTTTAAGACATATAAAGAGTCTCCGAAGATCTGAACTGTGAAGATATTCCTTTGAATGAGCCAACAAAGAAGTAGTTTTAAGGCAGACATCTCTGCAAAGTTATTTGTTCCTGACCCTAGCCCCACTGAAGCTTTTAAAGTCTGATTTGCATTTACATGAATAATCATCCCTGCTCCAGCTTTGTTGTTCTGCGAAGCCCCATCAAAATATGCCCATGGGATGCCTTCTTTAATTTGTTCTTCCCTTATCTGTCTAGGGGTTCTTTCCCCTCTGATTCCGGAATGTTTGAGTAGATAGAAGTACATTGAATTGCTGTTGAATCTATTGTGAATTCCTTGTCCTTAAATATGCACCTGTTCCTAGCAATCCAGACCCCCCAACAGATGATGGGAGGTAGATTCCGCATGTTTCCCTCGGGATATTGTTTCCACCATTTGTCCCAGACCTCAAGGAGATTTTCACCTACCCATTCTATTTTTTTGTTCATAAGTTTTCCAACCTCCGCCCACACATTTTTAACAGCTGGGCAAGCTAAAAACAGATGATTGATGGTTTCAGCTTCAGATTTGCATAAAGGACATCTCCCTGGGCCTTACATATATCTAGATTGAAGGATGTCCCATGTAGGAGTTTTCCTTTTTAGAATGCACCAAAGGAATAATCTGGCTTTTGCCGGGCATTTGAGTTTCCACAAATTCTTAGCCCACCATTCCTGTTCTCCCCATCCTTTTTTTGACGCTAAGAATTTATACCCAAATTTTGGGGAATAAGATCCAGATTCCGCGTGGGCCCATACCAATTGATCTTGCCTGCCTTTCAACCTTACATTTGATCTGGATAGTTCTTGGGTATAATCCTTCCACTCGTTCCACAAGAGGGGTCTAAGATCTAAATCTTCTCCAGTTTTCCATGCTTGACTCCATATTGTAGAAAAGCCAACTTTCTCTACCTGACTTAAGTATAGAATGCCTTTGCATTCGAGGTGGCTTATTAAACCAGGGGAAAGGGCATATTTTTCATTACAACCAACCTAGGGATCCTTTCCTACCCTCAGATTTTCCCCATTACCAATCTGTCAGGCCAAACCTTGTTCAATCACCTTGAAAGCCTCCACTATAGCTTTCCAAACCACCGAAGCATTTTTCTCTTTCTTGCTTGGGTTCCTGATCCATTCTTCTAAAGGTACCGGATCTATGTATTTTCTCTTTACCACTCTCGTCCAGAGGTTTCCCATCTTAATAATTCTCCAACTTGATTTGGCTACCAAAGAGAGGCCGAAATCAGAGAGATTTTTTATCCCCCATCCTCCCCACTCTTTAGGCCTTACCACTTTCTCCCATGCGACCCATGGAAGGACAGAATCCTCCTTTGAACCAGCCCAGAGAAATCTGCTACATATCCTCCTTATTTTATCCAGAATCCCTTTTCGGACCCATGTTAACGCTGCCCAGTATACCGACATGGCTAGAAGTACTGATTTGATTAATGTCAATCTCCCCGATCTAGACAGCCATTTATAACTCCAAAGCGTAATTCTGGCTTCAATTTTTGCAATCAGCCAGTTCAAGTCTTTTTCTTATAGGCATTGGGCTTCAGCCAAAAGCCTAGATACTTGAATGGGGTTTCCATGCTGCGCATATCAAAGGGAAAAAATGAAGAGATCTGGGCTTTCTCTTGCCTGTTTAAACCTTCTAGGATTAGTTGAGATTTCCTGAAGTTTATTTACATCCCTGTTGCTTTCATGAAAAGGTCAAGAATATTTTTTAATTCCTTTATTTCATTTGTATTTCCACTTGAGAACACTAAAATATCGTCAACAAAAAGGCGATGAGAGATGAACATGTTGACCGCCACTTCTAGGCATTTTACCTTGCCTTCCATTTTGGCCTTTTGAATCAGTTGGCGTAACCCCTCTGCAACCAAGAGAAAGAACAAGGGTGACAAGGGGCATCCTTAACTCAATCCCCTTTGCCCTTTGAAAAAGGGAGTGGCTGCACTATTTATGAGAACTGCAAAGCTGACACTAGTGATGCATCCCATGATCCAGCTGATGAAGTCTGGTTTAAAGCCTAAGTGTGTTAGGAGCATCCTGAGATAAATCCAGTTGATTCTAACATAGGCTTTTGACAAGTCGATTTTAATTACAGCTCCTTTCTTGTTCATCTGCTTAACACTATGCAATGTCTCGTGCGCCACTTCTATAGCTTCGTGAACCTGATGGCCATCCAAGAACCCAAATTGTTCGTTGGAGATGCATCTTGATAGAATCGGTTTTATTTGGACCACAATCTCTTTTTCAATGATTTTGTAAATACTATTGCACAGGGAAATAGGTCTGAAATATTCAAAGGATTCAGGGACTTCCGTCTTAGGAATGAGCGCAATGAAAGTTGCATTGAACGGGCGGTAGACCTCTCCCTTCCTCCTGGACTCTTTGACCACTTCTATTAATTCTGCTCCTATCTGGTCGAAGAAGTGTTGAAAGAGTTCTATGGTCCACCCGTCCGAACCAGGGCTTTTGTCTCTTGCCATTGATTTAATGACACTTTCAACTTCCTCCTTTGTGACTTCACTCATTAAATTCTCTGCTTCTTCCTCCTCCACATACCGAGGGAAGCTTTGAGCAGTCTATTGAGATTGCAACAAGATGATGGAGCTTAGTGAAAAGAGTCGCCTTCACTAAGTGGGCCCGCAAGCAAATTATGGCGCAAAGTCTATTTTTAGACTATGTCTATTT
>APFE031137671.1:0-18849 GCA_000404065.3 Pinus taeda
AGATATGGTAAATAAATAAAAAATCATTTTATACTTACTCAAAAGTTATGGTAAATCAATAAAAATATAAATAAACTAGACGTATGGTAAATAAATAAAACCTCTTTTTATATTTAGTTCATAACCCTCGTTCTATTTATGTAGGCTCAGAAAGAGGTTTTATTTAAGTTAATCCTATGGGCTAAATACCATATTTGTAAAAGAGGTATGGTAAATTAATAAAAATACAAATAAATGAGAGGTATAGTAAACAAATAAAACATTTTTTTATATTTACTCCATAAGTCACCTTATATTTAAGAACACTCAAAAATGTGTTATATTTAGGTAAAACCTATGGGCAAAATAATATGGGACAAATACCATGGACTAGATTGTTATTAATACATGCAAAAAAACATTATTAACCCTAATATTAGTATTAATAAAAATAAAAATGGCACATGGTATTGACCCATGGTATTCACTAAAATGGCACATGGTATTGACCCAATGTATTCACCTAGAATGTAGTCTATTTAAATGGGAGAATAAAACCAGCATAGATCCATCTTTACTCTAGATCTACTAACCCCCGAGAGGTATCAAATATCGTGATATGCAAACTAGCATAGAGTGAAAAAATATTTGATCCCTCTTGGGGCATGGTGGATCAAGAGTAAAAATGGATGTTGTAATTTGATGTATGTTAAACATTTTAGCTTGGTTAAAATAAAAAATAAAATAAAAATCAACTATTAATTTATTAATTTTTATAATTACTAATAATAATTTTTAAGCTCCGTTTATGATAACCATGGTAAAACCAGATCTTACAGATTTTGTAATTGAGTAAAATATTCGCCCAAAAATTATATATACATATTATATTATTGATAAATCACTTCCATTTTTCCTATATACCATGGAGATTCGCCCATTTATTATACTTATAAATTTAGGGGGGGTTCTTAAAATTTTCCCTGGTAGAGCTTAACTGGAAGTTCCTTTTTTTGAGAAGTGCATCTTCCTCTTTACCTACTACTATGTTGCTACATATGAATGGCCCCACAAGTGTCTTGATCTTGAACTCTGCCTTTTTTTTAGTTGAAATAAAGGGTAAGTCATCTATGTCGATCATTTTCCTTATATATTCCAATGTGAGAATTCTCAAAGGAACATATTTTGGTAGTGTGTATGGTGGAAATTCACAACCATACACTCTAATTTCTATGTAGTTGTGGTACAAGTACAAGTCTCCTGTTTTAACTTATTGACTCAGAGGTAAGGTTCTTTATATCTTGGAGCTTATTCTAGGTTCGACATTAATGTTAAGAAGGCATGCAACTATATAAATGAACTGGTCTATCAAGCCACTGAAACTAAAATTATTCACACTCTTCCTCACCAAAGAGGTCCACTGGATGATTGATTATGCATTGCCTTGTTCATCAAGTCTATACAAAGCAATTGGTAATATTTCTACCTAGAAAAATAGAAACATATAAACTAGCCTTGATGCATGATTAAACATTCCTTCTATGGTAACCTTGACAAACTATTAATGGATGATGTCGGCAAGGAATTGACTGAAATTAGACATTACAAAAGGTTTTTCCTCTGTGGAAAAGATGGATAGAAAACCTAGGATAGGCTCATCTACCCAATGATATGATTGATACCCTAGAAGACAAGATACTAATGAAAAATTTGATTGGTCTTTTCTAGAAACATGGAGGTTGGATATGGTGGATTTTTCTTTGACAACTAGACATCTTCCAGTAGGAAAATTTCAAATATTCTGGCTCTTTGTGGGGAGGTTAGATTTTGGTAGAGTTCCATGAGGGAATCTATAGAGAAAGGGCACAAAGGATCATTTTGGGGGACTTGAAGCATACGGTTAATTGATTCTAAGTTTATAGTAAACATAATGTCTCCATTCTAGGCCACAATGGCTCTTTGGCTAGGGATATACCTCGCTTAACACCATAAAACACAATATGGGAAAGGGTGAGTCTAGGGAAGATGAATTGTCGCAAGAGGGATTCCCAGAGGTTGATTTCATCACTCTCGTCTAGAAAGGTTTGTTTGATCCAATTGTGCAGTTCGAACAAGGCGAACTCACAATTAGTCTATGTGATTTTATATTGCTAGTCAACTAGGGGTAAATGGTCTATCTCAATGTCAGGAGGGGTCATTGGATTTTCATTGGTTGGTTTCAATTTTCCCTTAGGTGCCACATCTTTAAAATTATCCGAATGAGAGGTGAAGAGCCAATGGTTTTTACTCAAGAAAATTTGATTTCTTTGCTGAAAAATCTGCTTTCTGTAAGAGGTACCTAGTCAGGAAACAACTATCTGAAATCTGCAGTGGGTGATAGAGAAATTTGGTGGGGGAGATGGGGTTTAAACCACTATACCTGTTCTCTTAAACAAACGGGAAGCAAAAAGGGCACCAAACTGAACAACTGGGAGCTTCTTATAGACAATTGGTCAATTCTCATTGTTTTTTACTGTTATGGAGCGATTTCATTTAGATCTAGTGCACATTGGAGAGAAAATAGTCATGGTGTGACGATTAGGGTTTAATGAGAGAAATAGGTGTCAAAACAGGGAAAATACATGTGGCAGAAGGGAAAGGCTATTGTCTGTGAGAGCGGGGAGGACGTGTGGTATGATAGGAGTGGAGGAGCAATCAAAGACGTGGAGGTAGGGAGCGAGGTGAGAAGCATTTATAAACATTGGCAGGAGATGGAGTGGTTTTTAGAGGCGGGTTAGGTGGTAAGAGGTATTGTTTAGGGTGGGGTGCGAAATCATGAGCGCCTGCCATGTAGTGTGGGGTTGGAAAAATAAATCTGTTTTTCTGACCCCCACTACTGATAATGATAGAATGGACTAGGGTGTCAGAAATCGACCCATCATCGTTGATTCAGGAAGGGTAGATCATGGTGGTTTGTTTATCTGCCCTTTATAAAAGAAGCTGAATAAACAATTTTGTCCCTTTCGACTTTATGATAAATCAAACTGTAGTGCCATTATTTCATTTACAATTTTCTAATCATGTTTAAATGGCACGTTTAATTTATTACAAGAGGGATTAATTACTCTAAAACATATTTAATTAACCTAAGGGCACATTTGCTCTAGCAAGCCCATTTTTATTTTTCTCTAAGGTTATACAACTTCTATTCTAATGCTTATTTATGAGATTTAACGAAGCTTAAACACTTTGGTTAACCTTTCTCTAATCTACCTAATTAATTTCAACCAAGATTAAAATTGATGGTTGATTTATTTGCTAACCTAACCAACCTTATTCAACTCAATTAAAACATGATTAAACAATATGATCAAACTTAGGAAATCTATTTCTATGTCGCATTTAGATAAGCTGCACACTATATTGAAAATTTTCTAAAGTAACTCTGATGCATTTTTGTTTTTTTAGTGGCATTTAGAATTGCTCACTTGCATACATATTTTTCGTTTTTAGGGATTTTTCATTCTTTTATCTTTTCCTTTTATTCTATTTTCATTTTCTCATATACATTTTTTATCCCCTTTTTCATCATAATTTTTGTCTATGTAAATCATTTGTAGAATATAATATTATTTACAATTTCTATCAACTGAAAGATAATAGCCAATCGTCATTTGATTCTTTTAGTTATAGGAAACTAACAAGATCTACAATGATCTCTTGGATAAGAAAAAAACAGAAGTCTATTTCACTGAGTATAGATGAAGTTAAGTACATTGCTGCTAGCATGACTAGTTGTGTGGCAGTTTGTTTAAGAGCGGTTTTTAGGGAACAATTTGAGAAAGTTCTAGACAAAACAATTATATATTGTGAAAATAAGAGTGGGATTCAGATTGCAGAAAATCTTGTGTTTCATGAAAAGTCCAAGCATATTGAGATCAAGTATCACTATATCTAGGATATGGTGCAGAGAGGAGCTATAAGACTCCATCACATATCCATTGATGATTAGATAACTCACATTCTTTCGAAGTCTTTGCCAAAAGGAAAGTTCTTGATTGTTAGAGATGATCTTCAACTTATGGGCATGAAACATTCGTGATGTGGACAAAGATGATTGAGAAAACCAAGCTTCCTTCCCTCCGATAAGAGCTCATAATATTAGGGAATGATGTCCGAAATCTCTTGAGGACGAGGTGCCTCTTGTGTAGTGTGTGTCACAAGATTAAGGCTCAGCATACATCCAACCGATAGTCTTGCACATGGGAAGAGCTACCTATCTAGCCGATGGGTGAAGTGAGACTTGTCTAGGATGAAGGTGTTCCACCACTTGACGTTTAATTAATATTGGTTGTGTTTGATTATCTTTTCTCAGTGACTTGTTTGAATCTTGTCTATGTGATTCTTGTGTTCTATCACTTAATTTTTAAGATGAAAATTGGCTAACTGTAATCCTTGTCTATGTGACATGTGATGATACTTTTCTTTCCAAACTGTCAAGTGGATATTTGCTTTTTAGATTATAACTTCATTGTTACAAATGTTACAGAGCAAAGTTAAACTAAGATGAATAAAATAGATCACAGGAAGTATAGATCTTTGATGCAAAAATAAATTTCTCCCTCGTTGAGAGGGAGTGTTAAAATTTGACAGGTCAAGGATGAATTTCTCCGAGAATAAATCATACATTTCAGTTATATTTGAACCACCTATAATAATATTTCATTTCTGACAATTCTAATGTGCATTTCCAAAAATAGAAAGTCATGTCTAAGTTTGGAGGTTACTTTCTAAAAATAGAAATTCATATTTAAATGATCAATGATGATAAGAACATATGGAATACACTTTAAAATCAAATAAATCACTATTATACATGTCAAGAATCAATATTTTATCCTTATTAGTATTATTATTATTATTATTATACTATTATTTTTAAAATAATCTAAAGTCATTCACCTTTAATGCATTAATAAAAAATGAATTCTCAATAGTCTCATGGAAAAAGTTAATTAAATTGAGAATCTTTGACTTGGCAAATCAAAGATAATGTTTTAAAAATATTTATAACAAAAATAATGTTTTATATAGAGAGAGTCCTATGGATATGTGTTTCCTACATCTAAATATGATTGAGATATGTACTACTATTTTCATGTGTAAAATGTGAATCATAATAAAATATTTCAAGGTCAATTATGTATATATTATATACAAAAAAATAAAAGAAGAAAAAAACATATATATATCAACTTGATATAAATAATGCAATAAATTAGACGTATTCATTACAATTAAAACTGAAAATATAAGAAAAATTTTAATTTAAATTATTTTTTTCCTTTACATAAGTTAATATAAAACTATATTATCTAATATGGACATTGAAATATTTTATTTATGGCTAACAATAAATATTTTTTTTCATCATTACATTTTTATTTCAACTATTACATGTCAACTAAATAGAAAGTAAATTACACATTATATGATATCAATTATATTAACTTTACATGGTATCCGTCAATAGTAAACATTACATAATTCTTTAATATTAAAAAAGTTTTTTTTTTGTCAATTACGTATCTCTATAATATTTGGATGTAAAATTAAGGCATAAATTGAAGTATTTATTGAGCTATGATATTGATTTCTTTTGTTATTACTACATTTTTTTTAATTTGTTATTGTAAATATTATTTTATAATTTTAAATGTAATGTTACTGGACAACATCTCCCTATTTCTAGCTATAGAAATTCTTATGAATATATATTTTGTACTTCCAAATATGATTGGATCATGTATTAAAATTTTAATGTGTAGAATGAGAATCATAAATAAATTATTTCAATGACAACAATCTATATAGATAAATATGTTATTTTGGGTCGAGAAGCACTCTATAGCCCAATTTGAGTGAGATGTTTAATGTTACATATAAAACTAATAAAATAATACTTATATTAACAAATTAAAAAAATACTAATAACAAAAAATCAATGTCACCCATAAATAAAATACTTCAATTTCCACCTTAATATCTCATCAAACTTTATATAAATAGATAATGTAATTGAAACTAAAAAATATAATTTACAAATAAATAAATGAAATATTTTACATTTATAATTGTTTAGATGTTTAATATGAAGTTGACATTTGTAATCCTAAACAAAAAGATTATTAATAGAAAAGTAACTCTCTCTTATATATAATATATAAATATATATATATATATATTATATATATATATATATATAACATATATTTCTTACAGAACTATGTAATCTTACACATCAATTTCATATTAAAACATGAATTAATTACAAATCATAATTAATATTACATGTCAAAATTAATGGAATTAGACTTTACTCTTTATATATGTTAGAAAATTATATATTACGGAGTAATGGAACACGTAAAATATTGCAGAAATATAAACAGAAAATGCATAAAACAAGAGAGACACAAATATACGAGGTTCACCCAGTTTGGGCTACATCCACCCCGAAGAGCCATTCCTTCCTTTCTATTATCCAGCAAAATGAAGAGGCACAACCTACAGCAGATCCGTTGTAATATCCTTTGTTTTCTGTCATAGTCTCACCTCTCTACTTCTCGCTCAAAGAACACATATCTATTACATAGCCTCAAATACAATGCGCTCATATGAAGAGAGGGTTTGCCTTCTAGGGCAAAAAACCCTAAACTAAACATAAGTTCTACCGTCAGATCATTTGCCTAATGAACGGCCCGGATTGACTAGAAATTACTATAATTTTACAAGGCAATTTTGCATCCGTTTTTAGCTTTGGGGGAACTACCCTCGAAACCCCCATCAGGGGACCACTATCCCCCAAACCCCCTAGCCGGGGGGGATCGGCCCCCCCAAACCCCCATCGGGGGGACAAGTGCCCCCCGCACCCCCCCCCGCGTGGAGGGGTGTACAAACTTCTGGGGGTATACATTCGGTTGAAACAAGACCTATGAACAATCATGCTCCACACTCAACAATCTCCCACTTGGAGAATGATTGTAGCAACTCCATTGCTAATTCATTTTCTAGACAATGAATCCTCTTTGGACCTGGTTGTTTCTCATCTTCATCGTCATCCTTGAAGATAGCATATTCTCAGTTTCTCCCTGGTGACAACTTTTGTTAGCATATCTACAGGATTCTGGCTAGTGTGTATCTTTTCTAGCTTCAACTCTCCATCTTCCAACACTAATTGTATGAAATGGTACTTGAGCTATATGTGTTTAGTCTTGGAATGAAATGTTGAGTTCTTTGCAAGATGAATGGCACTTTGGCTATCACTATATAACGGTGCCAATATCATGCTCCTTACCTAGTTCACCCCTAAACCTTTGTAACCAAATCATTTCTTTACTAGCCTCTGTAGTAGCAACATACTCTGTGTTTGTTGTTGAAAGTGCAAAAACACTTTGGATTTTTGAAACCCAACTGACAGTTGTTCCACCTGCAGTAAATACATATCCTGTAGTGCTCCTCCTATTATCTCTGTCACCTGCCATATCTACATCAACATATCCCTGTAGAGAAATGTTTGAACCACCAAAGCATAATGCTTGATTTGTGGTACCTTTCAAATATTTGAGAATCCATTTCACTACCATCCAATCTTCCTTTCCTGGATTGTTCATGTACCTACTTACAACTCCCACTGCATGTGCGATATCAGGCCTTGTACAAACCATTGCATACATTAAGCTTCCGATTACTGATGCATATGGAACTTTAGACATATAATCCATGTCTTCTTGCGTCTTTAGGCACATTTCCTTACTAAGTTTGAAATGGCTAGCAAAAGGTGCGCTAACTAGTTTTGCATTGTGCATATTAAATATTTTCAACACCTTTTGTATGTACTCATTCTCAGACAATGTTAATTTGTGATTTTTTCTGTCTCTGGTTATCCTCATACCAAGGATTTGTTTTGCCGCTCCCAAATCCTTCATTGCAAATGAATTTGCCAATTTTCTTTTGAGAACATTTATTTCCTGCATGTTAGACCCTACAACAAACATTTCATCTACATATATTGACAATATAATATAACTGCCATCATTTTGCTTTTTTAGATAGACACAATGATTAGAGTGACATCTAGTATAACCTTGTTCAAAAATAAACTTGTCAAATTTTAGATACCACTACCTTGGAGCCTATTTTAAGCCATACAATCTCTTCTTCAACCTACACACTAGTTTCTCCTTCCCTTTTACCTCATATCCCTGTGGCTGCTACATATATATCTCTTCCTCAAAATCCCCATGGAGAAAGGTTGTCTTTACATCTAACTGCTCAAGATGCAAGTCTTCAGCTGCTACTAGATTTAAATAGTTCTTATTGAAGTCATTTTAACAACAGGAGAAAATATTTCATCAAAATCAATACCTTTCTTCTGTGAAAACCCCTTCACCACAAGTCTAGCTTTGTACCTCTGTTTTCCTCCATCTTCTTCCTTCACGCTGTAAACCCATTTATTCTTCAATGTAGTTTTTCCTGCAGGCAACCTAAGTAAGTCCTAAGTCTAGTTATGCATTAAGGAGTCCATCTCTTCTTCCATGGCTACATCCCACTTCTTCCTACTTTCAACGTGCATTGCTTCTTCATAACATTCGGGTTCACCAGAATGAGTCAACAATAAATAATATAATGAAGGAGAGTATCGTTCAGGGGGTCTACTTATCTTGGAAGATCTTCTAGCATCACTTTCAGGTGTTTGGGGTGCCTATTGCTATTGTGGTGGTTGGTATTGTTGTGGTTGTTGATTATTATTATTTTCAGGCACCTTTACTTTTTTAGTGATTTCATCAAGAATTACGTATTCCTTGTTTTCTTTTTCTTGTTTCTTTTCTCGCAACTGATTCTTATACAAGACATTTTCATTGAATATTACATCTCTACTCCTAATGATTTTGTGATTTTCGTAATCATATAAGCGATAACAAAAATCATTAACACCATATCCAATAAAGGTACATTTCTTTGACTTGGCTTCAAGCTTTGTTCTATTTTCTTTATCAATATGAACAAAGGCCTCACAACCAAAAGGCTTTGAAAAGGAGTAGTTTACCTTTTTACCCATCCATGCTTCCTCTAGAACACCACCATCCAAGGAACTTGAAGGCCCTCTGTTTATTAGATAAATAGCAGGATCTACAGCATCTGCCCAAAACTATAAATGCAATCCTACATGCAATCTCATGCACCTTGCACACTCCATGATTATTTTGTTCATCCTTTCTAACACACCATTTTCTTGTGGTGTTCTTGGAACTATCTTCTCTCTGCAAATTCCATGCTCTAAACAGTACCTATAAAACTCTTTGTTGCAATATTCACCTCCATTGTTTGATCTGAGTCACTTCAATTTCTTTCCTGTCTCAATCTCAACCAAAGCTTTCCATTTCTTGAAAGAATCAAATACATCATATTTATTCTTAATACAATAAATCCAAGTTTTTCTAGTTGCATCATCAATAAAAGTAACATAATAACGAGAGCCACCGAGAGATGATACCTGAGCAGTTCTGCATACATCTGTATGCACAAGATCTAATTTTTTCGCTCTTCTTTTCTTTCCCAACTCTGAGAAATCTGACTCTCTTCTATTTTCCATAAATGGAATTCTCACAGAAGTCCAAATCAACATTCTTCAAACCAGGCAACGAATTCCTTGAGTGAAGGATCTTCATCCCCTTCTCACTCATGTGTCCGAGGCTATGATGCCATAGTGTTGCATCTGCTCCTTTGGAAGTTAAAGCATTAACAGAGTTAGAAATACCATTGCATAAATACAATGTACCAACCTTTTCGCCTTTTTCTATTACCAGTGATCCTTTGGTGACCTTCCAAGCTTTATCTGTGAAAGTTGTCACACAACCTTCATCGCGTAACTGCCCTGTTGAAATCAGATTTTTCTTTAGATCTAGAACATGCCTTACCTCCTTTAGTAGCCATTGGTTTCCATTCTGCCATTTTACAAGAACCTTATGCATTCCAACAATTTTACAGGGTTTATCATCACCCAAACGAACTTGTCCAAAATCTCCTTGAACATAGTCTTGAAAGTATTTCTGATTAGGTGTGGCATGGAATGAGGTCCCTGAATCTACCACCCAGGAATTAGTAATATTTTCAAAAGAAAGAATCAAAGCATCTTGTAACACCTCACCTATCACATTTTCTTCATGATCGTTTTCTTGTTGTGCATCTCCTTCTTTTCCTTTCCGAGATCTACAGTCTTTCTTTAGGTGTTCTCTCTTTCCATATTTCTAGCACATTATCTCCGATCTGGACTTGTATCTACCTTTCCTTGATTTACTGCGATATCCTAAGCTCTTTCCTCTTTCCATTTTTCTTCCCCTAGACTCTGCACTCAAAGCATTGCTCGATGTCTCACCGGAGCTTTTCCATCACATTTCATCGCTAAGGATAGCATCGACAACATCTTCAAACTTTAAAGTACTAGATCCAGAAATAGAGTTACTAATGGCCATTACTAAACCATTCCAACTTTCTGGCAATGAGCACAAGAATAACAGAGCTCTAACTTCATCATCAAAGTTTACCGCTATAGAACATAACTGACTTTTAATAGTATTAAAATCATTTAAATGGTCTACAACAGATCGACCTTCTGACATCTTCATATTAAATAATCGTTTCATAAGAAAAGCCTTGTTTGAGGCCAAGGGTTTTTCATATAGTTTCTCCAACACCTTAATCAAACCCTCTGTCATTGCTTCCTTCGAAATCTTTAAGGCGACTGACGTTGCACGGCACAACCGTACTCTTCCAAGTGCCTTTCTTTCGAGAAGGTTTCATTCGTCATTTGTCAGACCGGTTAGCATCTTTATTTTTCCGCGCAATGGTAGGTACAGATATTTTTTATACAGATAATCTTCCATCTATATCTTCCACAACGAGAAGTTTTGGCCGTTAAATTTCTTGACCCTAAACTTACCATCTTTTGCCATTGCTCCGACTGGAACGAGGAACCCTTCTTTCCTGCGAGTTTATCAGCCAAATGGACGTTCGGCTCTAGTAACAGTTGTTAGAAAATTATATATTACGGAGCAATGGAAAACATAAAATATTGTAGAAATATAAACACGAAACGCATAAAACAAGAGAGACACAAATATACGTGGTTCACCCAGTTTGGGCTATGTCCACCCCGAACAGCCAGTCCTTCCTTTCTATTATCCAGCAAAATGAAGAGACACAACGTAGAGCAGATCTGTTGTAATATCCTTTGTTTTCTCTCACAGTCTCACCTCTCTACTTCTTGCTCAGAAAATACACATCTATTACATAGCCTCAAATACAATGCCCTCATATGAAGAGAGGGGTTGCCTTCTAGGGAAAAAACCTTAAACTAAACATAAGTTCTACCATCAGATCATTCACCTAATAAATGGCCCAGATTGAATAGAAGTTACTATACTTTTACAAGGCAGTTTTACATCTGCTTTTAGCTTCAGGGGCGCTGCCCCTGAAACCCCCGCCGGGGGACCGCTAGCCTCCGGACCCCCCAACCGGGGGAATTGGCCCCCCCGAACCCCCGCGGAGGTGTGTACAAACTTCCTGGGGTATACATTCGACTCAAACAAAGACCTCTGAACAATCATGCTCCACACTCAACAATATATACATTAGTCTAACTTGAAATATTTTATTTATGATCCATATTTTACACAGTAAAATGCTAATACATGATCCATTCACGTTTGGAAATAGAAAACATATATCCATAGAACTCTCTATATAATCTTTTTGGGTTATAAATATTTTTTAATATATATATATATAATTTTTGTTATTAATATTTAAAAACTTAATGTCAACTCAATGTTATGAAATAAATAAATTGCCAAATCTCCTTAAATAATCTATTAATAGAATAAGAATACTCTTTTTTTTTAATATACTAAATATATATATATATATATATATATATATATTAATATCTTTCATTTGTTTATATAGTGTATAGATAATTGACATGAAAATTTTTTTATGATTGCAGTTGACAAAAAATTAAAAATATTCAATACATATTTCAATCAATATTTACATATTATTTCAATTGACAATAATAATAATATTATATATATATTTCATTTGTTTAATAAGCATATACATAATTGACATTGAATATTATATATATACATATAAAAGAGAATGTCAATTCCATATTTAAAATGAATCTAAAAAAAGATTTATTATGAAGTAAAAAATATGTTTATATATAATTTATATTAAAAATTAATTAATAAAATGATATGTGTGTGTGTAGATTAATATTTAAATGTTACATGTCCACCTATATAAAATTAAGTGGAAGTTGAAGTATTTTGTTTTGGAGGCATTGATGTTTTTTGTTATTATTAATTTTAATTTGTTATATAAGTATTATTTTATATTTTTAAATATAATGTTTTGTGAGAATATCTCCTCATCATAATAGGCTGAGAGATCCCCAATTGTTGTGAATATTTGTTTTCTACGTCCATGTAACACCCCATTTGTTGTAAATATTTGTTTTAGTGCTAGCTACTTTTGCTTTACAAGACTCAATAACTCACGGCCTAGTGAAAAAGGTCTAGTAAACGTCTATGATAGAAATACAATTTTAATTTTGAAATGGATTAGGAGGATACATTTTGGAAGTCATGGAAACGACCTAAAATAAAAATTAAAAATGAAATTTCGAACCTCCTATACACTTAGAGAAAGTTACTCCATTTCGGTAGGAAGAAGATCCAAGGATGGCAGATGAAGGATGGGGGATTGAGATAAAGAAATATGGGAAAATTTCTAACTTGCATAGGATGTTGTGAAGGTTGGCATGACGTGGCCAGGCTAAGGCATTCTTGACCTGGACAAAGAGCGAGTGGAACAATCGGAAAGATCCTTGAGTAGAGAGTTATGGACTGGACTGGTGTAGTCTTGAGGTTCAGGAACAAACTCTCTCAAATATTTTGGTTTCCATATTTGTCTAGAGGGGAGAAAACTCTGGGGGGAGAATAAACATCATTGTCAGTGTTGTGCTTGGGTGGAACAATTCTTGCTAATTGATCTTCCTGATAGATTGGATAAGGACACATAAGTACATTTGTCATTCTTAACTTATTTCTTGGTTTATTTTATAGAAAAAATCTACATTATAATGAGAAATGAATTTTGTTCCATTTACAAAAACCTTTGTGTTAAAATAAGAAAAGGAATTTTATTTCTTTACAGAAACCTCTATGTTATAATAAGAAAGGGAATTTTATTTCTTTACAGAAACTTGTGTGCAAGAATGAGGAATGGAATTTCTTGCGGTAGTTAGCATTGTTATAGGCATAGAAGAAATTATGTTAAATTATGGTATTGAAATAATTGAGGGTTTTTAATGCGAAAATAAAATAGTTAAATATTGTTAATTATGGTAGGAAATTTTCTCTGGAATTTCTTTACAAAAATAAACAAATAAATATCTTCCCTATTATGGGTGTGTGAGGAAAGATGGAGAACCTCAGAGAGAGATGATCAGGTCGTAAAGAGTGCATAGAAGTATTGAAGGGTGTGGTTAGTGTGGGTTCCGGTTAAGCCTCAGACCAACAACTAAAGTTAGTCGAAGGAAAGTCTAGAAACTAGACAAAAGATACCTAGCTAAACACCCTAGGGTGGTGGGAAGTCTCGGATGACTCCAACCTCGAATGCCTGTTTTACTTTGTCCCGCCATTGGATATTTAAAGGTTAAAGACACTATTATATTATGTTCATGAGACACAAAATGATTATACCACTTAACAATATGCCATATGCCATATGGTATAGCTCATACTTTGAATATCGAGGATTCTAAAAGGATTCTTCTGATATCAAAGTGTTGACGCCCAAAAGCTCTGATTATATTAATATATGTGCCACATTGTTAAATGGTTAAGGCTTAAAGCCTATGTACACATCCTTGTCTATGTTCTATTTTATTCACTAATATAACAAAAACAAAAAGGAATATTTACATAGTTTGGACAATGAATATTTTATTCGATTTAAAAGCCAATAAAACTAAGGCTAAATTTGAAAACCAAGAGAAAAGTTAAAACAAGCTTTAACTAAAAGAAATTTAGGTTGAAAGAAGTAATCACACTCAAATTCAAAATAGATGCAAAAGGATCCCAATGCTTATTATGATATAATATAATGGGAGTGTTGTGTTTTCACTACAACATATCCATAGTGAAAAAATGGTTGAAAATTAAATCTGAAAAAACCCTCCATGTAGTCAACTAGGGGATCATAAAAATGATGATCTATCTGGTAACCCTAAAGGTAATGAATGAACTGATAATCATGGCTAAACTTTTCATGCATGTTTTCTATTTCAAATTTATAATCCAAAACTGAAAATTCCCCACTCTCAATAATAGAGGGAAGCAATATGTATTTTCATTTTTGTTGAGAAGAAATTCCAAAAGAATGATCTTGATATGGAAAAATTTGTTGATCCTCTAATATTACAAGCTCTATCTAAATTTCCTTGGAATACTCTTGTAAGAAATGAATCTTTTCTTCTGAGCTACATTTGCACGATTTTAAATAACAAGAAAAAAATACAGGATTTTTTTATCCACTTCACCATTAGTATACCCATCATTCCATTCTCTAGAACCTTGAATGGAAACATGATCTACTACAGATGCTTCTTTCTTTGTCCATATTTCCAAGAAGATAACCCAATGCTTGTTATAAATGTTATGGACTTCACAAAAAAACATTCAATCTAATTTTTTCCCTTCCCTCGGAATGAATCATAAAATAATCTCATGTATACATCTTCACACTGATGTTAAGAAGATCATTAAAATCACGAAAATTTTCAATATGTTTCAAAGTTAGGCTCAAATCATCACCACAAAATTTTGGTGCATTTGTCAGAAAATATTCATCTTTGAGTAGATAATTATGAAAACCAGGAATAATTGTAAAATCTAAGCTTGCATACCATGAAACAATAGTAGCAGAGTCTAAATTGTTCATTGGCCTAGTAAAATAACCATTGAGTCACCTGAGCTATGAATGCTTCTAACAATGGAGTCCACATGGAAGCTTCTAACTCTATATTCTTGAAAATGGAGTCGTTAGAGAAAACACCTTGCAGCCAAACTGATATACAAATATTTGTTTTCCCTTAGAGATCTGATCTTCGACAATAAAATCGCATGGGGAGAAAATATTCCTTTCATTCCCTAGTAACGACGGCAAAATGTTATCTCTTATAGGAAACTCGGCTCCTAGAAAACCTCCAAGGTAACCTCAAACCTCTTTTAAGTTAAAATCTAGTTCTTCAACCTGGAGAGGGATCTCTCCCTAAAACTCAACTACTCTAAGTCATTGTAGTAGTAGGTTTTCCAATTGAGTTCTATGGCCAGATTTAGTTTGTATGATGAAAATTTGGTTGGGCTGTATCTAAAACACACCATTAGGCACAGAGTACAATTTTAACAAATGATGCTACAGATGTAATGAGTAGGATACAAAAAGCAGGGGGAAATCCCCACCCAACAACAACAGAGTGAACTCGACAATTATGAGGATTCAAATATCGCACAAAATTAATCTTCATTTAACAGCAAAGTAGATCTCCTAGACCAAACTTCTTCTCGGACTATCTTCAAAAGGACGAACACAATAGATCACGAAGCTAAGACACCAATGTCCTAAGAACCAGAAGAGATGAAGGAGATGCAAGCTAAATAAAGTTGGAAGACTGTAGAGAAAAAAAAGAAAGCTACAACACCAATCTCGCCAAGAAATACAAGGAGCCAGACAATTAAAAACTAAGAAAATTATAGGTTTGATAGACCAATTTGGTCTCAATGGATGTTAAGCATCATCATCATCATCATCATGATAGCAGCAAATCCTTCGAGAAATTGAGAGTTTGGAAGAAAAGAACTGAAGTGAGAGAAAATTATCGCTGATTGAAGTAAAATATACTAATGGTTTTCAATTATGAGGAGCATAAATGAATCCATATCTCATACACTGAAATTTCCATACATGAAGAAAAGTTAAAAAAAAAAGAGAAAGCTGAAAGGGAACTACAACGCATGAATTTCCTATAAAATTCTCATAAAAATCTATAATATATTTAAGACTGCTCAAATATACAAGAATGCAAATGGTTTTAGTAAAATCCAACCTCTCTTCATTAAATAATCCCTATCTTTACGGAAAAGTCAAACTAACTTAAAACCAGTTTTTAGTAAAGGTTTAATTACAAAATTCAAATAATCACAGCGTACATCTCAAATACATGCATATAAAACTTTCTAATCATAATTACATATAAATAACATGTTTTTGTTGGATTCATGGCCATAGATAAGGATCACCAAGTCAAATTTGGTGAAATGGCATCCAAGTCAAAAATTGTGCATGAGTTTTTCTCTCACGAAATCTTGAAAAATAGGGTCCAATGATCCCTTTGAAAATACAAAACCATGATAATTATTAGAAAATCAAGAGAAGATTTTATAAATGGGTCCATTAAGGAAATACCTCGTTCAATTTTGAAATATTCATTCTCCTTTGTTTGGAATATGATTTTGAAAACGATTACTAAAACAAGATTGCAAAATTATGAGAAAGAACCTTTCAAATATCCCTTCGAATATTTCAAACCATAACACTAGTTTAAAAATCAAGAGAGGTTTTTTTTAAATTGGCCTGTTTTGGAAAAAAAAACTCTTTCAGTTCCATACAATTCGTTCTCATTTCTTTGTAAAGTGTGCCTAAAATTATTGTTATTTATAGGAAAAACAGAGTTTTAACTCGCCAATTTTATCAAAAATGTTGACAAGTCTGTTGTCAGCGAATTTCTTCAAAAAACATTATTGGAACATTAAAGCACTGGTAGCCCCACTATCGATGATTTCCCTATTTATTACAACTAAAATGTTGACACTGAAACTATCAGCATTTTCTAAATTTTTTTAAAAATAGAGTTAATGTGATAACAGGAAAAATGAATGACTGCCCCTGGAGCTTGAGAACGAGTTGGTTACCAAAATTTTACTCTCCACACCTCCAGCGTTAGATCAAAAGTTACACAAGTGGATGACCAGTGAGAAGCAAGATTTCCAGGGGTTGGTGATGCAGTTCATACAAAGTACATCGATAATCGAAATATCTGAACCAAATATTAAAAACATCCCAATCAACCAATCGAACTGTGCACCATAGTTACATGAATTGTATAGGGTGTGTAGGGTATGCATTTAATAAATATTATTTCTTCACCATAATGAAAACAATATTCATATAATCCTCTTGTTGTTAATTTTTAATTAAAAAAGGGGTAACATAGCATACAACTAAATAATGGACAACCTCCACTCAATGCTACTCATAGTAAAACCAATTTGAGTAATGTTATTTGGTTAGATAGATTGTTTTTTGGGGTTCAACATAATGCTTGTGACAAGTGGTATTAGAGCCTAGATTCAACACTATGGCGTTATTAGGTAACTAAAGAGTAACCAATATGCTAATGTGCACAGAGTAAGAGACAAGATGTAGAGAGGAAGAAGACCGCTGACATGACTATGTTGGCATTATCATACATATGTTGTACTTGATGGCAACCGACTCATCTCAGATGATAAATTATAGTGCAGCAAAGTTCACGCACTTTCATGCAGAGAAAAGTTCGTTCACTTTCATGCAGGGAAAAGTTCACGCACTTTCATGCAGAGAAAATTTCACGCAATTTCATGCAGAGAAATGTTCACGCACTTTCATGCAGAGAAAAGTGCACGCACATGGGAAATCTTATGGTTGGTTCATGGTATTAATCCGACAGTTTTTGATCCTATGGTTTTGGTCCGTGGTATTTCATCCAAAAGAATTGAACCCAGGTATTGGGTCCGTGAGATTGTTTCTCAATGGTTTTGGTCCATGGTTTTGAGTGAGGCCTAGCCTATAAAAAGGAAAGGAGATCATCTGGCTAATCACAAGTGTTGAAAATCTTAAGAAGAGCAAGATCTAAATTTCTTATAATCGGTTGGTGAGACATAGTTGAATCGACGAAGCAGGTGCGGAGGTGTGCTAAATAGTAGACAATGTAGGTGCGGACTTGCGCAGACTCGTCACAGCAGAAGTGCGGATATCCGCAGGTTTCCTTCGGTGAAGTTGTGGACCTTTCTTAAAATATATTTTAGCTGTCTTTTATCTGTTTCTGCAGAGATCTAGGTTTAAATTGGTGTCTGGTTACTAGTGTTATTTTCTGGTTACTGCATTCTAAGAAGTTATTTGTTTAAAGGAGATTGGGTGATGCACATGTACATGATGTTTTGGATCCAGTTTGAAAATTGATGAAACATGGTCCCTGGAAGGAAAGAGAAGTTAGTAGCCTTTTGTAGTTCAGCACCTATGTACTAGTATCTCTGCTAGTACAAGAGCTAAGGGGGTTGTAGCTCCCTTCCAGAAGAAGCTGGAAAATGAGAGAGGGTTGTAGCTCTCTGCAGGTTGCAGCTTACGTACTGGTAAAAGACTACACTAGTACAAAATCATTGTAAGAAGAAGTTTCTAATTGAAAGAAGATAGAGACATATTGCAGCAGGTGTTTTTCACCTACATTGGGTTTCCGCATTACATCTTGTGTTCCTTGGTGTGACTGTCTATTTTGTGTTCCTGCTCATTATTCTATGGTTCTCAGATACATATTAATGACAAAAATCTGAAGAATAAATTAAATTATACGTTTGGAAGGTATATGCAAGTTTCAATTGTCAGATCTGAAAATATTTGTATAAATCGATAAGAGTTTTATAATACTGATTCACCCCCCCCCCC
>APFE031137673.1:6389-21920 GCA_000404065.3 Pinus taeda
TGTGTGTGTGTGTGTGTGTGTGTTTAGTTCTACTTTTCCCACTAAAGGGTTTCCAGGGTGAATATTGACTCTTTTCTACATGTGTACCATGAGTTTATTTCATTTCTCTAATTACACTCCATTTTTAACACGTGATATCATAGCACAATTAGAGAAATAATATAAACACAAATGATTATACACATGGAAAACATGTACATAAGAGTCAATATTTACCTTGTACACACTTTACCAAGAAAGCCAAGACTCGAGATATATATCTTTGTTACCATAATCCAAGCTAGCCAAGCTCCAAGCCACTCGAGGTCTTTACAATGGATTCCTTCAAGCCTTAAAATAAGCTTAATCACATGAAATGTCATGGGAAAATACCATGGGTTTCCCAATACCATGATCCTATAAACCACCAAAAATAATCATGTTAATGACCAAATCAAATATATTTCATATCCTAAGAATAAGTTGTGGACCTATGGAATACTAATGTAAGTCGAATGAGTGATCAATTATATAATAGTGCTGAAGGATGCCGAAAGGTATCCTTAGTTGGATCATTGATGAGATCAAGCGAAAATACCAAAAACTCTTGTGTATGAGTTTTATATCGTTTGCATATCAATGATGCATAGAAGTTGGAGGAACTAGAGAACATAATGGGGGTAATATGAGAACAAATAGGGACACTTTATGTGAGGTGATTTCAATGTGTAGGGAATTTAGCCAAGTGGATGAATTCAAATTAACGTCAGGGTGGTTTAGCTCATCATGAATATGTAGAAGATTAGTTATGTCCCCGAGGTCAACAATTATTGTAGTTTCCTCAGAGTTATTAATTTGATAAGATCTAAGGTTTTAAACCACCCATAGGTGGAGGCATGAAAATATCATCACTATAGGAGGTGGAATGCTTTAGTAGCATCCATGAATGAAGTTATGTTAAAGCTTGAGAATAAATATCCAATTTAATAGGATCTCCCAAGAACCTTTGATTTCATAGTAGCATGAGTGGCTTTAATGGATTCCACTCAACCATTAAAGAACGAACAAGAAATGAGAGCTATGGGAAAGGATAATTTACATTGACACACTAGGGGAGAACTCATTATCAAAGAAATTACACCCACAAGTCTCCTAAATCAAATGATCATATATTTTAGCACCAGGATGGAAAAAATTCATTAGGAATGATCGGTTACAAATTAATGGAGTTGGAGCTATTACAATTAGACAAAGGAATGTTTAGATATCACACATTGGCACTTACTTCAGCATGGTATCAAAGATTCAAACCATACATTTCAAGGTTGTCATTGTCATCATAACAAACATCCTTTCCTCCTACAAAAGAAATCATCCCTTAGTGTTAAACCTAATGAACCGATTTCTTACATGAAGTGATGGTTCATTGTTATGTGAACCATGGTAAATGAAACCTATAAAAACATCACAAGGATTGACATGGAAGATAGTAGAAACACATGGATGTAGATTCGAATATAAAGAAATAATCAAATAAGGAGTGTTTGCTTCAACTTGTTGTATTTGGAGTAGAGAGTGATGTTGGTAAATAATATGGTAGATGTTTTTTGTGGCTCGTGGGTTCTCCCATAAAGAGGGAGTAGACTATGAGGAGAGTTTTTCCCCTGTAGCCAAATATTCCTTTATTGAAGAAGTTCTTTCAATAGCTTTTTAGACAAGGTGGAACATCCACCAAATGGATGTGAAGATCACCTTCCTCAATGTCATCATTGAGGAAGAAGTCTATATCGAGCAACCATATGGGTTTGAAGTCCATGATAGAGAGACTTATGTATGTAGCTTTAATAAATCGCTATAGGCACTCAAAAAGGTACCCAAGGCATGATATTTTAAGGAGCGATAACAATATGCAAAACATAGGCTTCACCAAGAGTGAGGTGGATCCCAACCTATACTTCTTGTTGATTGGGTCTAAGCCCCACATTTTAGTGTTGCATGTGGATGATCTAATTCGAATAGGTGTAGAGAGACTGATTGCATGTTGTATTTCAGATATAGCATTAGAATTTGAGATGAGGGATATTAGGTCGATGCATCACTTTTGCAGCAAACAGGTGAGATCCTCCTTAGGCAGGGGATGTACAAACTAAAGAATCGTCTCGAGTGTTAAATTTGCACCCATCTTCGCTCCTATTGCCTTCACATTGGTAGCTTAAAAATAGAGTTCATCTCTTGTGTCGTCAGCCAAAAATCCCTCGTTTCATAGATTTTTGGTGCTTCATGTGTTCTCTGCATAGTAAGCATGTGAGCCTATCGTCTTGTGTCTATTTTGCGCACTTTGATTGTCCTCCCTCTCCACGAAACTACAAAAATACTCTCTCCCTTTTCACCTCTGACAGTTTTGGTTCACAAACTCCTTTCTTTCTTTGCCACATTCCACAAGAAAATGGGATAGTATGGGAGATCGTCCTCCACTCAGGCTGCCCAGTCTGACTTCAATGTTGTCAGCACAAGGCATTTTATGGTGAGGTGATTAGTCATGACATAGATGTTGGTATGGTCCTACCCTTGGCATGCCATAGGAGAACCAACCAGCATGCAAGAGGCCCTCAACAGGCACGCAACAGTGTATGACATGCCTTCCCTCTAAGAGCTTTGGATATGTTTGCTCCTCCCTTCAACCGGTCATCACTTTATTTCCACATAGATTTCGTATACATCCATAGTTCAAATAGTCATGCTAAAATACGCGGATTGTCATGAAAAAGTGTTGTTACACTCATAACTGAGACTTCTTCATGACCTCGAAGCTCATATTTTTATAGTTATTCTGAAAGATTCTAATTTCCTTGTGCTCCATAAACCTAATAAATAAGAAATCATTTTTATAACCTCAATAATAGAAACCTTATTATCGTCTCTATGTATATGCTTTAGTTCCAAAAAACCCAAATCAAAAAATACTTTAACTTCTACACCATGATATCTTAACATTTTCCAAGTTATGTTAACATTCTTTCTATGATTCACAAAATGATGAAAATACTTAGTGTTTTCATCTTCTTTAGGAATCCAGAAGGCTCTACTTTAAGTATATGATTATTTTCGTTATTATTCAAAAACTTGATCATCGAAACCAACTACAACTTGACTAAAGAAAGCTTCCAAATTATCTATTAATTCTTGCTCATACCCAATTTTATTTTGATGTGTCTAAATCAAAAAGCATTATTTTGCCCTTTCTATATTGTTGGTGGAATGAATAAATAGTGACTTACAAGTCCAAGTAGTTTTTATGATTATTATTATTATTATTTTTTTGGCTTTTCCGCTAGGGAATTTTAACAGGTCATTTCATTGCAAATTTTAATTGCAAGAAGTTTCTAGTAGGCCAATTATATTTTATGATATCTATATAGTCATTTAGTGGTCATATTGAATTTAAATGGTTTCCAATTTTCTAGAGCACTGGCCGGGGAACAAATTAACCATGCCACTGAAGTCCACACCCACACCAACCCGCAACCCTTAATAAAAAAAAGAATAACTTCATTCCTAAAAATTATATTCAACTTTTTTGGCTATTTTGAGTTCACTCAACCTTAAACCTCTCTAGGCAAAGAATGCATTCATTGCCTTTGCATTCAATAGACCAAAATCTTTTGTTCTCTTAAAAAAATGATAATAAATCATGATAGTTAATTTGGGTCTCCAGTAGATTTTAAATACTTTTACTACAAAGTTTAGATTACCTACCATTCTAACAGACTAACATTATTTGCATAATACATTTAGTAATAAATGTTTGCTGCTAGGTAAAACTTATTTAATTAAAACAACATGATGTATAAAATTTTACCATTTTATTGTGCAACATTAAACACTTAAACCATGCCAACTAAAAAAATTAATAAATATATAACTAAGCTAACTAAAAGAGTAATAAATATTTAATTATTGGTCTTAAAAACATATTCAAAATGACTTGTAAATATCACTATTATTATAAAAATGTGATTTCAATCAGAATCATGCTCAAGTAGTCATGCCAGTTAAAGTAGCTCAAATAGTCATGCGATTTAAAGGTAGTTGAAAATTTAAATCCATTTCTTTCTATAGGCAATTAACGATGCTCCATGACTTCTATAAGCAAGCGTAGTCTTTGTAATTGAATAGTTGGACAATCATAATATATTTACTGATACAACAAGATAATAGCTGTTTGATGGTTATTTCTCTTCTATAGAAATTTAGAGATATTATTGAAAAAACATATTAAAACAATATTAAAATTTCTATTAATTAATTTTATAAAAGCATAAGTACGAAAAAGAGTTTCAAAAAAGTTACATGAACGAATTTCCAGTTTTAAAAAAGTTGTATGAACGTTTAATGGGTCCAAATTAAAAGAAAATTAAAACCTCCATTACCCTTTAATGGAGCAAAATTAAAAGAAAAGCTTTGGATCCTCCATAGCCGTTTGAATGCTTTTCATACCAATATAAATAGTGGCTGCACCTTTTACCATTGTTCTCGATGTAGTGAATGTTTGAGCACTTGTTTCTTTTTTGAAGATTTATGGTCTTGTGTTTGTTTCGAGCATCAGGGGATCGGCAAATTCTTGCTCACCTGTTGTTCTAGTTTATTGCTCTGCCATTCTGGCTTTATTGTTCTCATTTTCTCTGGGTTTATTGCTGGGTGATTTGATTCAGTTATCGTGTATATATTTTTATTTGCTCACCTGTTGTTTTAGTTTATTGCTTTCCATTCTGGCTTTATTGTTTTCATTTTCTCTGGGTTTATTGCTGGGCGATTTGATTCAGTTATCGTGTATATATTTTTATTTGACTTGGCAGGCTTTTGTCTTTTTTATTTTTTGTTTGCAGTGTTCTTTATTGGCAAGCTAAATCTGTTTATGGAACTTTAAAATGTGGTTTGGTAATTAGGGCTAAACACCATAAGTAAGAATATTATAATTCTTATTTTCACTGGTTAATCAACGGAATGATTTAGAGATGGTATGAAAGAAGTGGTACAGTTTGCGAAAGCAATAGCAATGTTTGTGCCCTGCATTGACCCGACAATTAAAAAAGCTCAGTTGGGGAATCTCAGGTATTTTTTATTGCAGTTGAGATTATTTTTGGTTGTTTCAAATTCTGTGTTAAAATTAGACGCACTTGAAATTTCTTAGATTATCCATTCTTAATTTGCTAGGTGGTGTGAATATGTGGTTAAACTAATTTTAATTTTAGCTCTAATATATTTCTTGAATTATTTGACATTATTCCTCATGAAATCGATGCTTTCTAATTTTCTGTTAAGATTCGTTTAAATTAATTGAAATTTTGATAGACTTATGATATTATTGGCCATGGAACCTGAACAATGTTAGAAATAGAATTCAGTTTTCATGGCCTCTCTGTAGCAGATTTATGGTGGACTATTTGATGAAATTATTCTGCAGAATATTTTTTTCAGAAGAAAAAACCATATTTTTTATATTAAGGAAATATAAATTACATATAGAGGTCTATGAATATAAAGGAACTAGAGTGCCACAAAATCCAGAAGGATTCTAAACTGAGCGGGGAACATATAAATGCCAGATCATTGCATGCTGTAGGAGTGTTCCATATTTGCAAAAAGGTGCAGAAACATTACATCATGAAAAGATAATCTTAAAAGTCCCAAAATTTTGTGCATCTTTACACATGGTAACAAAGAAAAAAGATGATGTTGGAGAGGGAAAACTGTTCAGCCGAGACAATCAAGGTAAGCCTTGATGCCAAGCAGAAGAGAAGACATAGGCCTCCTGGAGCTTTTGAAGATGTATTCATTCCTCCACTTCCATATGGACCAACAGACCGTAGTGAACATAGAGCGTCGAGGTGCTGACTGATTATTCTTCAGAATATGTTAAGAGGTTTGTCGCATATTTTTGTGTAAGGATTCAATTTTGGATAAAGGATTTTTGTCTCTGCATTCGATGGCTTTCTCCTTTGCTTCCTGCACGATGGATGCCTCGACTTATGCTGTTGGCTCCACATAAACTAAGTAGAAGCTCCGGCCGCCTATTCTGGTAAAAAAGGCAAGTCGATAGATCCCATTAAATTAACTTAATTTTAATAATTTAAATGACATCAGAGAATTTTTGACAAAGTACTCTTTATTAGGCATTTGCAGTAGATTTATGTGAATGTATTGATGAAATTATTCTACACAATACTTGTTTCAATGACCTGTGTCTAGGGATTCAATTGTGTATAAAGAATTGTTGCCTCTACCTTGTACAGCTTACTCCAGTGCTTCCTCTATGGCCAATGCCTCTGCTGCTTACTCTGGTGCCTCCTCTAAGGCCAATTCTCAATTGTAGCTTTTTACAATGTGGTGTTGATAAAATTATTCTAAACAATACTTTTTACAATGACTTTGTCTAGGTATTCAATTCCGTATAAAGAATTGTTGCCTTTAATATTGAATTTATAGGTTCAGGAGAATGAGATATGATGAACCCTCACTAGAAAAATGAATGAGACATGATGAAATTAATACCTCAATTAGAGGGGAGGGGTTGTCCGCTTAATTTTGTATATTTGGAAAATATATGTATATATGAGAATTAATGTTTGGCGGTATAAAGTAAAAAAATACTCTCCCAAAATTTGAGAATATCTTCCGAGAAAATTCGATTGCTCCACTTCAAGTACTTCCAAAGATATTAGACCTAAGGGTTTCGTGAAGCATCCATTTACGTTGAGTAATTTAATGTTCATGAGACTTGAAAGATTCTCTGATGAGTGCTTCCGGGCAGTTTTGCAATTTCACTCTTTCCTAATGTTTATGTCAAGGCAATATTTTGCGAAATATCTCTTAAAACACCCACAGTCTGCCGATCATTTTGGACAACAGTCCATGGTCAAATGATTTTACTATTAAAGTTATATGATAGCCAAAATAAGAAATGGTTAACCCTGAGCAGGGATTGAAGGGTTAAAATGAATTTGTAATGACTAAATTAATTCCTGAATTCAGGCTAGTTGTTCTTCTTTTGTTTGCGGCATCACTCTGTTTCTTACATTCCGTAGTCAAAACAATGGTCTGGCTAGCCAGGTTGTGTAGAATTTCAATAGATATGAACCATATTTTCCCGAAACCACCAATGGCAACAAATACGTGTGAATTTTGTGCAGCCCGAAACCATTAATAGCAACAAAACCCACAACCGATTGTTCCCCACAACTGATCCAACAATGGTTTCATATTTTTTTACCCCATTGATTTTTCATTTATTTTTTATTCCATTCATTGATTGGCTTAAAATAGTTCTAAACCCTTCCTTTTGGAAGAATTGCAGCTAATCATTTAAAAAAAATTAGTTAATCATTTGAGTGGTTAAAGAAGTGCAGCTAATCATTTAAAAAAAATCAGTTAATCATGAGTGGTTAGCCATGCTTTTTGCATTAGCACATTCTCATTTCTCTCTGTTTTAAAATATCCCTCATCTTGATTTTCACTAAGAAATAATCCCTCGTATATTTATGTTTTATTTATACTTTTTGCCCATCCTATTTCATTTTTTGAAGTAGGCTGGTTAATATTATCATAGGACCGTATCTTTTTTAATTAATAGGTGGTTCTCATTTCCAAAAAGAATAGGACAAACAAGCACAATAAGTCTAATTAAAAATCTACCTTATTAATTTGATGGACAGAAATTTAAGTATTCAATAATACCATTTTTAAGGGTTGAGACTAAAATAAATTCAACTAGTTAAAAATATACCTTATTAACTTGATGGGTAGAAATTTACTTATTTAATAATACCAAAATAGTTGAAACTAAAATTTGAGTCTTTTCGATGTTGGAAGCATAATATATCATGTGGCATTTACATGTAGTTTTAGTATCTAACCAGGTTGTTTATCTTGGGGATGTTTCTTTTGGAATATGAAGTTGGTTTCAATTTTATTTCTTCTTTCAACATTGTATTATCAACCGAATATATATTTACATTTCATGCATAAATTTGGTATTGAAATATAGATTAAATATATAAGTAATAGTTTTAGTATCATACCATGTTGTGCTGTTTATTTTGGAATATGACGTTGGTTTCAAGTTTATTGCTTCTTTGACAGTTGTATTATTAACCAAATATATATTTACACGTCATAGAGAAATTTGGTATTGAAATATAGATTAAACATACGAGTAGCAATTTAAATTTTTTCTTAGTGTTTAGAGAAATTGATAATTGAGCATTTATTCTCACTTGCATATGATTTCAGAGTTTATTAAAAACATAGTAGATCAGAAAATTGGGATATTTTGCTGGAAACATAACATATTATGTTTGATTTATGTGTAGCTTCTGGATCAAGCAATAAAATAATGTGTTTAATTGTATGAATAAATTCTTGTTTCAAGACAAATGAAGTTGTTGTTAGTGGGGAGATGGGGTGAGGAGGAGGTGGAGGCAAGGGTGGAGGTAGTAATAGCGGAGACCAAAGGAGGAGGAAGAAGAGTGGTAGGATGGTGGGAAAAGGAGGAGGAATTTAAGGAGAGACAGAAGGGAGGAGCGATTAGTGGGGAAGACTAGCAAGAAGAGGAGGAGGGGGGAAGATCGAGGGCGAGAAGAGAGGTGAAAAAGAGGACGTGGGCAGAAGGGGAAGGAAGAGGAGGAAGACAAACGAAGGTGTTGTTAGTGGGGAGATGGGGTGAGGAGGAGGTGGAGGCAAGAGTGGAGGTAGTAATAGCGGAGACCAAAGGAGGAGGAGGAAGAGTGGTAGGATGGTGGGAAAACGAGGAGGAATTTAAGGAGTGACAGAAGGGAGGAGAGATTAGTGGGGAAGACTAGCAAGAAGAGGAGGAGGGGGGACTAGTTATAGTGAGAAACACATGGGGGAGGGGGTGGTAGTAGTAGAAGAATACAAGTGCGAGGGTGGGATATAAGGATAAAAAGAGGATGTGGAGGGAGGGGATGGAAGAGGAGGCTGTGGGGAGGTGGTGCGAGGAGGAGGTGGAGTAAAATGTGGAGGAGGAAGAGGGCAGGGTGAAGAGGAGGAGGTGGAGGAATACGTGGAGGAAGATGAGGGAGGGATCTATAGGAGGATCAAAAGGAGCAGGAGTAGGTGGGAGAATGGGGAGGTGAGGTGAGAGGAGGAGTAAGAGGAGGGGATATAGGAAGATAAGGGAAGGGGTGAGTGGGATGAGGGTAGAGTAGGGAAGAGGAGGAAAAGGACGAGGATTAGGGGGAGGAGGTCTGGGTGGAAGGGAGGATGAGCTGGGTAAGAGTGTTGGGGGAAGATAATCGAGAGTAGGAGGAGAAGGAGGAGGAGGAGAAGGGGAGAGGATGAGGTGGAAAAAGATGTGGAGGAGGAGGAAAGAGGCACATGTTTATAAGGGAGGAAGGAGGAGTAAGAGGAGGTGGTTGAGGGGATGAATAGGTGAATGACGGTAGGAAGGCAATGAAGAGGGAGCATGGAAGGCATGTGGAGAAGTAAGATGAAGAAGACGAGGAGGATAAGGGGAGAGGATGATGGCGAAAATGAGGTAGAGGAGGAGGAAAAAGGGAGAGGTTGAGAAGGGAGGAAGGTGACAAAGAAGGAACATGGAAAGAATGTGGAGGAGTAAGAGGAGGAGGAGGAGGAAAAGGAGAAGAGGAGAAGGAAGAGGATGGGATGAGGAATTGGTGGGTGGGAAACGAAGGAAGTGCATGATGAGGAGGAGGAAGAGTAATAAGTGTAGGAGGGTGTAAAAAAGAGGAATAAGTGAAGGTGAGACAAAAGGGAGGAGTGAGTGAGGAAGACTAGAAAGATGAGGAAGAGGGGGTACTCAGGAAAAATAGGAACATGAGGGGGAGGAGGAAAGGGACATGGGGGTTGAAAATGAAAAGAGATAGAAGGGGAAGCGAGGATAAAAAGAGGATGTGGGTGGGAGGGGAAGGAATAGGAGGCAGAGGGAAGAGGAGGTTGTGGAGGGAGGGGTGATGAGTAGGATGTGGAGGAAAAAGTGGAGTAGGCATAAAGGGGGAGGGTAGAAAATTTGTAGGATGAGAAAAAGGAGGATGAGGAGGAGGTGGGGAGGTGGGAACGTGAGGTGAGAGGAAGAGGCATAGGAGAAGACAAAGGAGGACAAGGGAAAGGTGGAGTGGCATGATTGTAGAGGAGGGAGGAGGAGGAAAAGGAGGAGGATTAGGGGAGGACATGCAGGTAGAGTGGAGGATGATATGCATAGGGGGATGTGGGGGGTTGATAAATCTTGGGGGAGCCAGAGGAGGGGTGGGTGCTGTGTAATTAGAAAGATGGGGAGGATGGGGATGGGGGAAGAGGGGAAGGGAGAGGAGGTGTTGGAGGCAGTATCTTTGAAGGGGCTATTGGAGGTAAATGTGGAGGTCGAGGAGGAGGATTAGGATGATGCATAAGAGGAGTTGGGGGAAGGAGGAGTGAGAAGGAAATATTCCAATAAATTTATATCATAAAAATTCACATTATAAACGCAATCCAAATAATTTAAATGCAAATTATCATGTATTTTAAAAGCCTCCTCATACATTAAAGTAGTGAGGGAATTCATCCAAATGTACCTACAATTGTAGTGTTCAATACACATATAATCACTGAGTGCTTAATATATTAAAGCCTTCCACAAAAAAAAATTGTAAACTACTCTTTAAGACAAAAATTGAAAAAGACAGTTCCTTGAACAATGTTAAGATAACTCATATTGACAAAATACCTTGCTTACCTCGAGTGTGACACCTTGAGAAAATGATATTAACATTAGCATCTCCATCTCCGTCAACATCAATATGCCTTACCAATTATGCTACCATACTCCATTAAAAGATCGATTGATCATGCTTTTAAAATAATTGAGCAAGGTCATCATTGTTTATATCCACAACTCACAGGAATTCAAGCCCTTGTCATATCATGACATCGACATGGAGGGATATGGCTCTATATAGGGAAATGATTTTAATAATGCTAACAAGGCAAGAAAATCTACATCTTCTATCTACTCACAAAGGCATTTTGTTGCAATATTGTTGTTTGCTTTTTATTTTCCTGAACAATAATAAAAGGCAATGGGTAATTCCAAAAAGTCAAAGGTTTCACTTTTGATTTAAATAAACAAGTACAAAATCCAAATTGGAATTAAAAAAAATAAAGAAAAAAGTTGCACACATAGGCAAAAGGTAGTAATGTAACTCTCAAATTCAAAATGTTAATTCCATTCCATGACTTGTCCCATGCTTTTTCTTGATCTACACAATGACAAGAAATCACAAAATAAACGTAGGGAAGCTATGAATAATATAAATTATGCTTCGTAACTATCTATGATTACTAACATGATATTGGAAACAAAAAATCAATGTGATGATTAACAAATAAAAGAGTACACTTTCTCCTATTAAATATTAAATAATAATCTGTTACAAAATATGACATTTTCTAAAAAGATTTTCCAATTATTATGATTACATTTCAAAATAATTTAGTTTATATATTTATTTACTTATCCCTTAAAAAATCTAAAGATTTTTTGGATTTTATTTAGTCATTTTATAAAAGTTAATGATAAAAACTTATCTTTATGAGATTATTTATTCTAAAATAATTTTAATTACCAAGTGGAGATTGTGGGATTATGCTGTGAAACCTAGATATAGGAGAATTATCTGTTTCGAATAAAGATGTTGTAGAGTGAAATTTTGCATGTTGTGAGCCATATCAAAACTAAAGCCAATTAGCATCCTACAACAAGAGAACCTTAGTTCTATTGCGATATATTTCTTTGAAATGGTGAAATCACTTAGAAATGCCTTTCCTTGTAAGAGTCTTGCTTCTTGGATCCATATTGAGATGTTAGAAAGGTATTGTGTTGATCATATGCAAATAATTGATACAAGATGGAAACCTTGTTTGACTTCTCTTTAAGTGGGATACAAACAGGTTGGGGAGCTATCAACATTGACATAAATGTTGATTGAGTACAAAACGCTCTTAACCCAAATGAGATTTTGCCAATATATGTTGTTCAACTGAAGGATTGAAATTATGTAGTATTATTATAACTTATGACAAGCCTTTTCTATGTGAATTTCTAAGAGCATGGAGGCCAATTTTTGGGTTTTGATGGTATGAAGTGCATCTCTAGTGATTGTGATTTTGTCCATTATATTCATTCCAGTGAAAACTTGTTTCATGAGAAAATACCATAATAGACAAAAGAAGTGAAATTAAATGATAACTTGATAAGTAGTAAGTTCCTGAAAACTATTATTTGTAGCTGATATTGAAGGCTGAAATTGTGCCTCAATTTCAAATTCATATTTGGCCCTTCCTCTATGTTCTATGGCCACAAAAGTAGAATTTATTGAAGGATCTATCTTCACCCATGTTTAATTTCATATATTGTGTTGTGGGAAAATGTATCTAAATTCTCTGATAGCATGTTAAAGGATTCAGTGGTCAAGTTATCCATGCAACAAGACTTGTCATAGGGGCATGCGTGACTTGACGATTTCTAGTGATGGGTCTACTTCAAATATCTTCTATGACATCCCGACATCAAATGGGAGAAATTTTTACCATCGATGACCATATAATCTAGAGTAATGCTTTTATACATCGATCTTGATAAAATATTGACGAGACACCTTTGTTACTAGGTATGCAAATTTTCAGGGTAATTTTTCGACCTTCAAATCTTCTGAAGCAACCAAATTCACCAGAAAATTATCGAATTTTAAGATTCAATTTGGAAGAAATGTAGATTCACTAAATGTAGTATATACACTACATGGCCCTCTACTGCATGAAATCATTTATTACACGAAAGCATTGGAATGTGTGCAAGTTTCTGAAATGGGAATGCCTGAAAACATGACCTCCCAAAATGTGTGTGGGAGAAACATGGTATATAAAAAGTACAAAATACATAGATATTTCAAGCAACATATTATCTTTTAAGAAAATAAGCAAGACAATAAGAATGATATTCATAAATGAAATTTTAGGAGTCGATTGTCTATATTAATTCATGTAGAATGATTACATGATGCAAAATCCCATATCTTGGTGGTATTGAATAATACCAATCCCATACCCTCATACATGATAAAATCCACTCGAATGGAAACAATCATGCCAACGCTGAAATGTTGACATTTTCCTTTATCGTACATTTTCTATCATTTTACTTTAAGAAATTTTAATATTAGCATTAATTACCAAGGTGATGAACTCTACAAAGATCAATCCCTTCTTACTATTTTTTCGTGGAAAGGGTGATATTTTCCTATAGGTCCCATGCCCATCTTGGGAACTTAGATGGGCTCAAGAACCAACAAAAAGGCTCCTAAATGCCTTCGAAACATTGTTGGTCAAACTGTATGGTTGGTGATACTACATGGCATTTCCATATTAGGAAATGCTTGAAAGATGGGTATTGTCCATGAATGTTACATGCTACTGTATAGTGACATTGTATTGTGGAATGTCGAGGTGTTGTCACTATTAGGCTAAACATTGAGCTACTGTGCTTGAACGTAGACTACCATCCTTGTCATGTTGAGCCTCTATTATTGTTGTACTAAATTAGGAATTAAAAACTATGATCCCTGTTGTAAGTATGAGATTACATTTCATTGCAACCCAAGCAAGATGGTTTGCCGACAACATCATGTAGATGTACTTGTATCCATAAAAATTGGAGAAATAAATATACGAAGGATGTGAATACTAGCCATTAGATCACCAACAGATGAGGTTGATAAGTGTGTAGTAACAACAATGTACCATGTTCGCAAAAAAAAGGCCAAGTCAAGCAATCCAAACTACTCTAAAAGAAACAACACAAATACAAAATTTGCATTGTTAATCTGCAACAAAATATTTTCAATCCTTGTGCTTAGAATCATTTATTAGAGAGCTATGATAATATCTTGTTTTTATGGAATGGTATACTTGGTTCTGTGTATAAAGAGATTGTCCTTATTTATATTTGAAATTAATTATGGTCCTAGATATATGAAAGTTATGTTATTTCTTAAGAAGGCCATATACAACTCTACAATTGATTTGGATAGGGAAAATTTTGTTTGAAGGAATATGAATGAGATGTTTATGGAAAAAAGCTTTGACTCTGATCAATTATTTTTTATGGGCTCAAATTTGGAGTCAAGACTTCGCAAGGTGTCCAATTTTGGGTATCACTTCCAATTTTGGGTATCACTAGACATTTTTACTTGGCAAGTATTTGTGTTGGGGGAAGCTCTAGATTCAAATAAAGAAGAACCCAAAAATTCCTACAACTTTATTTTTTTTAATATTTGTTAAAGGCTTTGTTTATTTCATGTTATTTCCAATGTTCCTGTAGTACTAAAATCAAATCTAGGAAAAATATGTGGGAAGTATTTATTAGGAAAAATATCTGGGAAAAATGAAATTATGATAGATCATATGCAAGAGTGGGAAATAGGAATGTGATGATGATGAGGAGATAAAACAATCATAGTACTTAACAATGACCTCCGTTTTAACAGTTTTAGGTGGCAAAAAACTCTTACATAATCAAACATTAATTTTTCCTCTTTGTTATTAATGTTTAAGTAGTTTTATCAATTATATCGCAAACTGTTTATTTTTATTTTATTGAAGTTTCCAATGTAACATTTATTTATTTTTATTTTTATTTAAGTAGTCTTAAATTTGGAAAGAAAGTTTCTAAAAATAGAGATAAATTATTCAACTATAATAATATTATTTAAGATTGGTTAAGTGGCGCAAATAATGAGTGTCTAGTTCAAAATAGTCATAGATATTCACTAGAAATTGTGTCCAAACAATATAACCATCTTTGGATTTCTTATGCCATTTCAATCATTGGAATTTTTTAGGACCTAATTATAATAAACCCACACAAATTAATTAATCCATTGGTGATTCCATGTAGGGAAAAATAATGTTCCATATAGGTGACCCATCATGTAGGGCTGTAGCCATTCAATTTATTTAGGTCTAATTTAGGCAATCAATTCCATGTGTGAGTCATAGGATCATGAAAAATTTGTTGAGACTCAAACCCCATCATATTGGATGATTAAATTCCCCATAGTTGGAATAATTGTTACTTGAGTTCGTTGTATATTCCCATGAGTTGGATTACTTATTTTATTATTAAGTCTATTTTTTTGAGCTTGACATTGATGGAAGAAAAATTGTACTTAGAAAAGGAGTAGGTATGGCCTAATATGTGTTACAACTCATCACACAAAGATTATAAGGTTGAGACTTCATTTGTTAGATCATGGTTTTCGGTCACCATAAGGATTGGGGTGCATAAGAAAAAGTTTACTACAAAGTGGTACTGGTGTGATTAATGTTGCTTTTTAGGGTTATTCATATAGGGTTATATATTATTTGCAAGATATTATATTATGTTACAAAATCTCTATCATATTAGGTTAAAAAGTAATTTTCTATGCAAATATATATTTACATTAATTTTAATTAAAAATAATATTTAATAATATTTTCAAT
>APFE031137677.1:0-13388 GCA_000404065.3 Pinus taeda
TTTATTTATATTAGTATATGAGGCTGCAAGTACAATAAAGACTATAAGACTGCAAGAACTATAGAGACAAGTCACAAAGGACTAATCCTCATCATAACAATCCTCATCAAAAATAGAAGCAGCAGAATGCTCATCAGAGAGGCACTGCTATTTTATAACTTTAGAAATGGTTTCTAGAAGTGATTAGAAACCCTAAAAAAAAATAAAAATTAATTAGAAAAAAAAATTTTAAAAACAAGTGTTATTTTGTGGGAAATGGGGCCCGTACGGCGTGGAAACGCATTTCCGTCCGTACAAGCGCGTTTCCATTTCGGGAAACGCGCCCGTACGAACGGAAACACGTTCCCACGCCGTACGGTACGCAGAAATGCGTTTCCGTTTCGTTTCCGTACGGAAACGACCCCTCCCCCTGCGTTTCCTGCAACTTAGATCAAAGGTTACTTCTTCAGGTGTTATCTTACCCAATGCCCTGTGAGGGACCCTGTTATGAATATACATTGTCGTGTTACATGCCTCTACCCATAAGAATCTGGGCAAATCTTGGTCATATAACATTGCCTTCGCAGACCCAACTATAGACATGTTCTACCCCATTCTACTGTGGGTTGTATGGAGTTGTCCACTCCCTCTTCATGCCTTCCTTCGCATAGAAACCTATGAAGTCACTATCTGTGTACTCACCTCCATTAGCTGAGCGAAGCACCCTAATCTTTTTCCCTGTCACATTCTCCACTAGAGCCTTAAACTCCTTGAAGTGATCGAAGACCTCATCATTGGTCTTCAGAGAATAGATCCAAGTTTTCTTGGAATGATCATCAATAAATGTGATGAAGTACTCGTACCCTCCAAGAGATCTAGTGGACATAGGACCGCAAATGTCTATGTAGAAGTTGTAACACACCATCTGATTTGTTGTCACTTCTTGGGAATGTTGCCTTAGCATACTTCCCAAGCACACACCCCTTGCACACATCATCATGTTCCATGCCTAATTCCGGAACACATGTTACTATCTCCCTAAGCATTATAAGTGCTCCATGATGTAAATCTCCCATCCTCCTATGCCATAACTCATTCAAGTCTTTTCCACTATCACTGCTGCTACTTGCTAGTGCCATTGGAGAGTTGTACTGCAACTTGTACAATTTGATGCTTCATACCCAAATCTGTTTCACCCTTTTCCAGTTCTGGTGTTTGATGAACACTTCCTCCCTACAAAGTGGGCATCATATCCCTTATCTTGTAACTAGGACACTGAAATCAAGTTCATACCCAATAATTGCACATGCAATACATTTGTAACACTGGCGCTTGCTCCTAACTCCCTCTATATGTCAATGGTACCTCTTCCAACTGGAGTACACTTCATCTTGTTTCCCATTGTTATCTGGAAGTCCATTTTCTCCTCATTATAGTTGGAGAAACATTCTCTAACACCTGTCATGTGAGTTGAAGCTCCACTGTCTATGTAACAGACTCCCTGTGAAGTTGAGCTAGTTAAGTAAGCAAATTCGTCCTCCAACCTAGAAGACAGTTCTATAGCCCCCTAAATATCAAATCTATCCATGGCAATACTAGATGATTCTGGAAAATTTACTAGAGACATCCTGTGTATAATTTCATGTTATTTCTCTTCCACTCGACGGTAATTCGCTACTGCAAATACTGCAGCAAACCAACTACGCCCAGATCTGCTCAACGAATCCTTTGTTTTGCTTACCAGAACTGCTTCCTGGCTACAACATTGCCTGCTAGAACTGCTATTGAGCTCTACGAATTTTCTTGGCCCCTGCACATGTGAGTAATTCCTATCTTTATCTCACTTGTGTTTTAGATTAAAGTAGTATATCTCTTCACTAATTAGCAATCTCATTTGCCATCATTTGAAATAGCTACTTTGCTCTAATTCAATTTGCTATATTTGTTCTTAAAATTGAACCTCATTATAAGTGAAGTAACAATCTAAATCTAATCACTAACTCACTCCACATTAACAGAATTTTTTAACAAAGCACTTTTGTTATTTCTTGTGATCTAATTGGTATTTCTCTAACGCTTTGTTTCATTGAGTGATCTTTATATGCTTCATTGGTTATTGTCATAATCTTGTGTTCTAAATGTTTATCACAATCTCGATCATAAGTAGATTGGTGTTACTTTCTTTGAAGCATTTTGTTATAATTGGATATCTTTGAAGAATTTCAATAACATTTGCATCTCATTGCATATTAATTCTAGTCTTGCATCATCCATCTAACATTACTCATCTTGCACTTGTTGATTTGAGAGCATTTCATCTTACTTGCAACATTGCACTTTATCTCTCTTGTACTTGTCATTTCAGATTACTTGCTCATTGGCTTATGATATTGTTCTATCTTTAAAGTACAAGTTTCATTTACATTGCAAGTTTTATCTTATTGCTCATATTTCAATTTTTTGTACTAACCTTGTCTTGTCGCATTGCTATTCCTGTAACTTGAAACATTATTTTCATTTGCAAGTATTATATCTTTATGTGAGCATTGTTTATAAGGCATTGGTCTCTCACCTTTATATATTCTTGTCATATTGATTTAATTGAATCTATCTTTAATAGCCATATTGCTCATTAATAATCATACTCACTAACAAGTCTATAATCAAGTTACATTAAGTGGTAATTGCCTTGCCCTTTGTCTCCTAGAACTTGTTCATTCAATAATTTTTTCCTTTACTAATCATCTTAGGGACTACCCCCCATAGCTTTCTTAGGAGACAGCTTAAACAGAGAGTTGGGAATAGGTGACAGCCCCTTCTCTAAGTGTTGCGCCCTAAAGATTATACCTTATGGGGTTATGAACTTTTTCCACACTTAGGTGTACATCTTAGGCAACAACACCAGGCATTGGATTTACTTATGTGCTAGATGAGTTGCAAGCTCCAGGAAGGGCATTAATAATTTGATTGTGAATGTGAGGACCCGGCTTACATTGATCAAATTTTCTAAAAGTTTGGAACAATATATTATACAAACTTAGCATAGATATGTAGACTGCAAGAAATGCATTAATAATTTCTTGTTAGCATGAGGCCCAAGCCTATATTGAAACCTTGCTATGGGGATGTAAAGGGTGTACATCTACTATAAACACTTGCAGGAATACACACAATTGTCACAACAAACTCTTAAATTCAAACTATCAAATCTTGCCACTCGTAAACCCAAGCACAGAAATGAAATCAGTCGAATTGCTGAGTTGAATATAAAAAAATTAATCATAAGCAAGTCGACCTACATAGGTCGGCTCTCCTCCAGAAAAGTCATGACCATTCAGCATATACAAACAAATATAAATACCAAAATGAATCCTTCTTTACACCATCCATTCAGTACAACACAATAAGAAGAATTCGGATCTAAGGCACTTCAAACCTGTGGAAAAGAGAATATTGGTTCATAACGAATTAAAGGGGCATTGTTTCAATTTATGATCTTGGGTTGGGCTAAAAAGTTTCTTGGTGATTCTTCTACAGGGATTTGACTTCTTTTATGATATCTTTCAGAGCTGAACAAGAATTATTTTTTGAGTCTATTTCATCCTCCTTATGGTACAAGATTTGGCCTAAAACTCGGGCTTTTTGATGGTCTGAAACTTGGCCTGTAAGTTTGGCTTTGAGGCAAGAGTATAACACTGTAACTAACCTCGTCTTGTGACTGTAATCCCTATAATTTGGCCCTATAATCCCTACAATTTCAGTCCTGTAAGACTTGCAATTTCAATCCTCTATAATCTCTGTAACACGACCCTTTTTTCTGACAATGGTATTCTGGTCCTAGAGTTAGAATTCCACTCTCCTTTAATTAGATCACAAACCTAAAGCTAAGAATGGTATTCTTCCTTTTACATTGACCATAACTTGAATCAATCTTCTATAGACTTTGACAATCCTTTGGTATCTTTGTAGAGCAAACTTTTGGGCATCATTTGAAGTTTTTGAAGATGGTGTTTTTGGCATCAACTTAAGATAGAGCTTAAGGCACATTTGGAGCAACGTATAGAAGACTCTTAAGTGCATTATTGAAGCAGAGTCTTTGCATTAAGATTGACTCCTTGAAGATGAGTTGTGACATACTTTGAAAGAACCCTTGGAACATATTGCTGAAGATCAATTAAATCCCATTGAAGACTTGATATCTTTAAGGAGCAGCTAAAGACACCTTATTGGACAACCCTTGAAAAGACTTGAACGAATGTTGAAGTACTAGTTAGAGTATCTTTGTAGCAGTTGTGTTGAAACATCATCAAAGGCGGTCTTGAAGGAATCATCTATGTAGAATGTGTTGATTTATGGTAGCATCAGATGTGCTCTAAGCCTCAAAATTTGCAGGAAGGCTAGGACACATGTATTCCAGAATACCCAGACATCATCTTGGGAAATTCCACCCAGAGACAATTTTATTAAAATAATTAATTATTTTTAATAGATGCCTAAGTCTAAACTTAGGAAATTAAAATAATTGAAGGATATTAATTAAACTGGGAGTGAAACTTCTAAAAGAAGACAAGAGTCAAGTCAAAATGATCTGAGCCATTGATTAGAATCTAATATGGGTCGTTGATTGATCAATGAGAGGATTATAAGAAGAGGCTTGACGGGCATTTGGAAGACACATCGGGTGAGAGATCAGAGATCGACTTTCTCAAGAGAGCAGCGCAACAGTTGCCGGAGAAAGTGATCGAGGAGATTTCTTGTAGTGAGGGGCACGAATAATTTTCTGGAGGAAGTTTTCCTGATCCGAAGAGTGCAAGGCAGAGAGGGCAGAGAGTAGTTCGGAGAGGCAGCGTTGGGCTATGCACAAGCAACACAGAGCTTCAGAGGGAGTTTGTATTTTTGTTGGGGAACAATCGAGATCTAGTGTCGGGGCCGAGGTGTGAGACCAGGAGGCCAGAGGGTCAAAGTTTCCAACGAGCAAAGGATCGAGAGGAGGTGCAGCACGGTCCCAACAACAGTGATGCAATAACTGTGTGGGTGTGATGCAGCACTGCACAGAGACAGCGCAGAGGCTTATCTCCAGCACAGATCAATGCCTAATTTCCCAGTGAGATCATCTCACTATCTTTTTGTCTAGTTAGATCTTTGTATCGATTTGTCAGTTTGTGCATCCGAAGTATTGTACTCAGAAATTATTGCATAATAATTCAAACCCTCAGTTGTTGCACCGATTTTCCCACAATGGGTTTTTCCGAGGACATTTGTCCAAAAACAAAGGTGTCACTTGTGTGTGCTATATTCTTTCTTGTTTGGTTCTTGTTTCCGCATATTATTTAAGTTTTGAAGGTTGCAGTTGTATTTATTTCGATGTTTATCGTATAATACTATAAATAACTTGATTCATTAGGATAAATATAATCAGTTGTTGCAGTAGTGATTCGGGGATAAAACACTGATTGGGTGACATGAAGAGTCTTTAAGACACCTACTAGAGTTGTTGGTATTGACCTTCATCTTTGGAGTTGAAATAAAGAATTGTTGAAGATCCCTTGCAGCAGCCATTGAAGATTTGAGATCTTGTTGAAGCAGTGCCCAGAGCATTCTTGAAGCCTATTTTGAAGGATCATTGAAGACTCTCTCATTGCCTTGGTTGAAGACATTCATGGAGACATGCTCTGAATACCTTGTGGAGATGACATTTAGGACTCGTTGAAGATGGTTTTGGAAGTCTTGAGGAAGCATTGAAATTATTTTGAAAATTGAAGCAGATTGAGAGGGTTGGAGGCCTAGAGGATTGGAGTCCTCACACAAGGTTGGAGCCTTGAGGAAAACCAGATCGAAGCTTGAATTTGGTGAGAGTATTGGAGACCTCAAGTAGGCCAAGTTGGAGCTTGGTGTAGTACAGGTTGGAACCTAGTTTGAAATCGAATATTCAAGTCTTCGTCTTGGGTTGGAGTCCTAAAGGAATTCTAAGTGTGATTGTGCAAATTATTGTTGTAAAAGAGGATTGGAATCCTTGTTATTCTTATAATAGAATTATTCTTTTGTTGTATGCTTTTGTGTTCTGATTTAAAAAGTGATCTTAATTGGCGTAAAATAGCAATTGTAAAAGAAATATTGATTCCCCCCCCCCAGTATTTCCAACAAGAATTACCCTCTTTGTACCAGAGAGAAGTCAGTGTGTGATGACATTGGTGTTGAAATTTCCAAGTCTGACACGTTAGAAATCCCTATTGCATTATCTAGTTTATTTCACCTACTTGTTTATTCCATTAACAAGTTATTTATACATATAAATACTGAAAATAAACACAAATGCAGCCTTAACTCATATATAGATCAGCAACTGAAATACTAGACAAACACACAAGGGACGCCGTTATTTTTGGACAATCGTCCCCAAAAAAACCCAATGCGGGAAAACCAGTGCAGCAATTCTGAGGGTTTTATTATTATGCTGATTTCTTAAGTACAACTAGGGTGCCGAACTAGCTCACCCAACAAAGATTGTTACAAGGCAATAATACCTCTTCTCGGAGACAGATATTCAGCCTCTCAACTCTAGTCTTCCCCACGAAAATCCTTTTGGCGCTTCTCCTAGGCTCTACGTTAGCCCTACTAGCCTCAGCGTCACTCCTGAAGGCCCTGCCTGCGTCAGCCTTCTGCCTCTCTGCGTCAGCTCTCTAGCCTTCTACGTCACCCACGCATGCCCCTCAGCCTCTGCGCAGTCTCTAGCTGCCTCTGTGTAGCTCAGGCTCCCTCTATGTCAATCTCTTCAATCACTGAGCTGACCCTCTGGCACTATCTTTGCCTCTCTGTTATGTACTCATTGCCCCTCGCTACAACAGATCACTTGCTCGAATTTTCTCAGCAAACCCCGCCCCAGAAAATTGAACTGACTGATCAATCTTGGTGTATCTCCAACTGACCCTCAAGCCTCCTCTTATACTTTTCCTGTTGAGTCTTCAACGGCTGAGATTAAGTCTCTAATCAACGGCTAAGATTAGATTTGGCTTGATCCATGTCATTTAGAACCTTCTCACCCAGTTTTATATTAATACCCATTAATATTTTAATTTTCCTAAGTTTAGACTTCGGAACCCCATTGAAAATATTAATTATTTTAATATCTCTCTAACCAGGTGGAATTTCCCCAAACCATTTCTGGGTCTTGGAGATCTCATGTGCTTTAGCCTCTCCACCAATTTTCATGGCTAGAGCACATCCGATGCTACCACAAATCAACACTCCCTCTTAGCGAGAAATGTGCTCTAGTAATGCTCCACCACTAAACATCACACTGATCCTTCCGCATCGGTACCTGTGCTGATGCTTGGCCTGCTGCCCAACATCCACTGCACTATTGCTTCTTGTACTGCTGCCATGGCTCTGTCGCTTCCACTACCACATCTATATTGGAGCTCCCTCTCATGCTGCCCATGTTGCCCATAGTACAGCCACTGCTAACTACTGCACTACAACTCAATTACCGAGAAGTAAGTAACTGATCTACCCAAAATACTGACATCCTTGTCAGTCCAAAAGCCTCCTAATGCTTAAGCTACCTATGTTGTTATCATGTGCTCCCTCTGCTGCCTTTGCGATGCTGCAAACACCTTTGTGCCTCTCACATTGTTGCAACCACCTTTGTGCCTCTCGCGTTGCTGCAAACACCTTTGTGCCTCTCGCACTGCTGCAACCCCCACTGCACTGATACAGACCTCTACACTCTACCACTGCCTTGTCACTTCATTGCATCCTGCTTCTACCGACATCCGTCATCCTGCTACTATCATTCGAGGCTCCCGTAGCCGAATATGATCCAAGAGCTTGGGTACCTCAAGGATCCTGCCCCTCATCTTCTGTAGTCCTCCTGACTACAGCTCGATGTCATCCCACCTCTTCTCTAGAGGTGCATAAGCACTCATGGTACAGTCATCATCAGTCTCGACTTCTTTCTCCGCCTTAGTCGGAGCTGCCTTGGAGTCAGAAACCTCTCGCTTATTCTTCTTCCTAGGACACTGGGCTCCCCACAATGGAAGCACTTCACCTTGGAGATGTCTCGTTAAGTAATGCTCTACTCCGACAGAAACAACACCCCACCAACGTCCCAATCCACAATCTGCCCACAGCTCTCTAGGTCCCGACAACTGAAGAAACTGAGCCTTCCAGCTCTGGGCAATACCGGCAAAGGTTGAATCGCTCCTCTAGCCAACTGCGTCAAGCCTACCTGGCTGAGTAGGATGACGTAGCTCTTTGTGAGCCTCTTCTATCTCTCTCTGCCTCTACGTTGGCCCTCTCTGGCTCGAAATGATGATGCAGGCCCTTTGCGTCACTCCTCTGTTGTCTTTTGCTTAGGAGTAGCTCTGTCTCTCGGGACAGCTGCTACTGTTGCAAATTTCCGATATCTATTGGTGCCTTCAGTCCTCCTGTGATCTGTAATGCTCTGATAACATGTTGAAATTTCTAAGTCTGACACATTAGAAATCCCTACTGTGTTATCTGGTTTATTTCGCCTACCTGTTTATTCCATTAACAAGTTATTTATACAAATAAATGCTGAAAATAAACACAAATGCATCCTTAGCTCATATACAGATCAGCGATTGAAATACTAGACAAACACACAAGGAACACCATTATATTTGAACAATCATCCCCGGAAAAACCCAATGCGAGAAAACCGGTGCAACACTTCTGAGGGTTTTATTATTATGCGGATTTCTTGAGTACAACTAGGGTGTCGGACTAGGTCACCCAACAAAGATTGTTACAGGACAGTAATACCTCTTCTTGGAGACAGATATTCAACCTCTCATCTCTAGTCTTCCCCACGAAAACCCTTATGGCGCTTCTCCTAGGCTCTGTGTCACTCCTGAAACCCCTGCGTCAGCCTCTCTGTGTCAGCTCTCTGGCCTTCTGCATCACCCAAGTAGGCCCCTTAGCCTCTGTGCAGTCTCTAGCTATCTCTGCATGGCTCCTGCTACCTTTGCATCAACCTCTTCAGTCACTGCGCTGACCCTCTAAAACTATCTCTGCCTCTCTACTATGTACTCACCGCCCCTTGTTGCAACAAATCACTTGTTCAAATTTTCTCAGCAAACCCCGCTCCAAAGAATTGAACTGACTGATCAATCTTCGTGTATCTCCAACTGACCCTCAAGCCTCCTCTTATACTTTTCCTGTTGATTCTTCAACGGCCGAGATTAAGTCTTTAATCAATGGCTAAGATTAGATTTGGCTTGATCCATGCCATTTAGAATATTCTCACCCAGTTTTATATTAATACCCATTAATATTTTAATTTTCCTAAGTTTAGACTTAGGAACCCCATTAAAAATATTAATTATTTTAATATCTCTCTAACCAAGTGGAATTTTCCCAAACCATTTCTAGGTCTTGGAGATCTCATGTGCTTTAGCCTCTCCCCCAATTTTCATGGCTAGAGCACATCTGATGCTACCACAAATCAACAATTGGTGTTTGATTTACAATATGTAGCTGCTAATTTAATAAAAATTCTGAGATGAGGATAATAAAAACTAAATTCCAAACTCTTTTACTAAATATGATAAGTATTCTAACAAATAATAGCAGCGGAAAAAGAAATCACAAAGACACAAGCACACAATAAATAACACACAAAAATTTACCGAGGAAACCCCAACTAGGGAATACTTGTCAACTTGTATGTTTTATTATTATTTTGCACTACAAAAATCTTAGAAAATTGATTACAAATACTGGGACAAATTCCCCTTCAATTTGGTGTCCCTCAACACACTGTTTTATGTCTCTATAACCAACTTGGCCTCTGCATACACAATTGTACAGACTCGTACAAGCTTTTAGGCCCTCCTAGGCACACTGACTCGGCCTTGGTAAGTGACCATGCTACTGAAGAAATTGTTGAGGCGATTCGGCCTATTTCTCTCTGCCCTGACACGCTAAACTAGAATCTCTTCTTGCTAAGCTAAAACACACAAGTCTCTAGTGCATAATGATGATATCAAAGTATGCACCTTTCCCTTTTTATAAAATCGAATTGGCCCATCAACTCAAGTGGAACTGGCCCTTTAACTCAAGTCATTAATTCAAGTCAAACTGTTGATATCGATTTACATTTTGACTATAGAGAAATTAGCATTTTCCTAAGTCAAAATTAAATGAAAGCTTAACTGCATTGTAGCATCACTTGTGGGTTCCACTTCCAAATTTAGCGCACTTCTAAATTTCGCAAAACCCTTCCATCTCTAGCTTCAATTAACACTCCCTTTTAGAGAGGAAGGTGTTATGTAATACACATTGTTTATCTATGAAGTAGACGAATATGCATCTTGCCAATGCCTTGGTCAAGATATCTACTGTCTGCTCCTTAATAGCTATGTATTGAAGTCTGACTTTACCCCTCTTAACACAATCTTTGATATGGTGGTACTTCATTTCGATGTGCTTCGAGCGGTCATGAAACAATGGATTTTCAAAGAGCTTGATGTCGGCTTAACCTTTGACTAAACAACCCAACAAGTAGCTTCCTCAACCAAATAGCCTCACAAGCTACGAAGTTGGCGGCCATCTACTCGGCCTTGACTGAGCTCAGTGCCATTGATCTTTGCTTCCTACTCAACCAGGAAACAACTATTGACCCAACACTGAAAGCACAACCTGAAGTGCTCTTTTAGTTTGTTGATTGACCCAACAATGAAATCACAACATGAAGTGCTCTTTTAGTTTGTTGAACCCCCTGCCCAATTTGCATTTGTGAATCCCTGTAGACTGACTCCATCAACCTGTCTGTACAACAACCCATAATTTGTTGTTCCCTTGACATACCTCAACACGTGCTTGGTATCCAGCTACTGCACTCTAGTTGGCTCAACTGGTTGAGTGCAAAGCAAATGTTTGGTCCTGTGTTCACTAGATACATCAACGACCCCATGAGTTGCCTATAGAGAGTGGGATCCACCCGCTCACCTCTGATAGCATCTGCCTTCCGCCAGTTTGTAACTAAAAGTGTGGTCATGGTTCTACAATCTTGCATGTGGAATCTCTTAAGAATCTCTTGCGCATACCTGCCTTATCCCAAGAATATCTCCTTAACACCCTACCAAACTTCTAATCCAAAGAAATAGTCCATAAGTCCTATATCCTTCATCTCAGACTCTTCTGCAAGATCCCTCTTACAGTCACAGATGAGGTCCTCATCCCTTATCAATATCAAATAATCAACATATAACATAAGAATGAGAGGCTGGCCCTCAACCACAATACTGTACACGCTACGGTCAGCTTCACTCTTGGTGAAGCCCAAACAGAGAAGGCAATTGTCTATCCAAGCATACATGCCCTCAGTGCCTGCTTGAGCCCATAAAGAGCTCTCTTTAACCTACACACATGCAAGTCTCTATTGAAAGTCTCAAAGCCCTGAAGGTGGTCGTCACATCCATTTGGCATATCTTCCACCCCATTTGTGCTCCAATCGCCATAATAGCCCTAATGGATGAATATCGGGCCACTGGTGCAAACATCTCATCATAGTTTGTCCCTTCGACCTGGGAGAACCCTTTGGCCCAGAATCTGTTGGAAAAAGTAACTATGTTCGATCTTCTATAATGTACTTGAGACATTATGTAATGTACTTATCAAAAGAATAAAGAACAAAATTTTTATTATTATTATTATGACTTATTAAAGCATGGGTTTCATGCTTGGGTCACCATGTTTTAGGTCAAAGTCCCCATTAAGGACTTCTAGGATTTATTTTGAGTCTATAGAATTATTGTACATTTAAAGAGACCCTTTTTGGGCTTTTGAATCATGTAAAAAGGTTTAGTATTGAGTCAAATATGAATTATGGAAATCACACCATGTCGACCTAAGGAAAGATCAAATCGGCCTAAGACCCTATTCGACCCCACAATAAGTCTATAAAAGGAAGGACATCGAATTCATTTGGTGCATCACTTCTCATCAAGTTCAAATTCTCTCTATTAGGTAGAAGTGCGAAAATCTTGTTGTTAGCTAGAAGTGCAAAGTGGGTAGCTAGGAAAGTCTGTTGTCAAGAGGTCGAAGTGAATGCAAGTTTGGGTGAGTCTAAGGAGTCAAAGAAAAACGAACTTTTGTGGCGGTCTCTCTTTGTTTCATGCTCCAGATTCGGAGATCGAAGTCTTCCAAGTTGGACTGTTGCTGAAAGATGTTAGTTGCTGCAAGTTGTTGCATAGTTGAAGTTGCTAGGAAGAGTTCAATCTTCTGGAGGTTGACTTGGTGTGGAGGGATGGTCTGGTCTTGGTCTAGGGTGAAGAGTCTCAAAGAATACTATTGAAGGGAAGAATTACTTTGACTGGGTTTTCCCCTCGAGGGAGGTTTTTCCCTGGCATGTGCCTACATCTTGTGTTCATTAATTTATGTGTTGTTGCTTTTGGTAATTGCTTGATGAACTAAATAAAGAAGATATAAAGAATCGTAATAATAAGAAAACTCACAGGTAATTATCAAGATCTAGAAAATCTTTACTGCCTTTCTGATTTTCCAACATGGTATCAGAGCTTTGGTGAAGAAAGAAGAAAAAGGTAAATCTATTCATAGGCATTATCTCAAGGAAAGAGTCTATTATATTCAAGGAAGATATCTAACTCTATCAAGGGTGAGAACAAGCTTGAAGGAGCATCTAACTTCAGATCCTGGAAGAAGAGGATTGACCTAATCCTCAAGAAGAACAAGGTGCTAGATTTGGTAAAAGGAAATGTAAAGAAGCCTACAGAAGAAGCCACTAACGCCGAAAAAGCAAAGTTCAGGGATTTAGAATTGATGGCTATGACTCTGATGGTAGAAGGGATAAAAGACAATCTTGTCCCATTCATTGTTAACATCGATCATGCTCAACTTTCAAGAGATGTATGAAGCCTTGTCGAAGTTGATCACTATTAAGAACATTGGTCAAGTAGCAAGTTTGAAGAATGCGCTGAGGAATACGAAGATGACTAAATAAGCTATTGTGGCAACCTTCTTTGTGAAGATAGTTGGACTCAGGGATGATCTTTTGGCCATCGATGAGATTTTGTTCCAGACAAAGAAGTGGTGATCATTGCTATATTAGGATTGCCACCCTCTTGGGGTGCATTTGCTTCAGGTCTCAACAGTTGGAAGGTAGCTCCCACCTTTGAAGGATTATGAACCGCACGTAGTCAAGAAGAATTAAGGATCTCAATGTTAGCCAATCCTGAAGGAGTATCAAATGCTTATGTTGCTCATTATAAAGGGAAGAGATCGCAGGGACCAAGGAAGAAAGTGGACACGTCGAAGATAGAGTGCTATCAATGTCATAAGAAGGGTCACTACAAAAGTGACTATCTTGGGAATCCAAAGAATAAGAAGAGGAGAAGAGATCAAGCCAACTTTGCTAAAGAAGGAGA
>APFE031137681.1:0-22070 GCA_000404065.3 Pinus taeda
AGCAATGGGGTTTGGATTTCATTGGAGAAATCAATCCCTCATCTTCAGGCCAACATAGATGGATTCTGACAGCAACAGTCTATTTCACAAAGTGGATTGAAGCAATCCCATGCAGACAAGCAAATGACTCCACCATTATACAATTTCTGGAGACAAATATCCTTGCTAGATTTGGATGCCCTGGCAAAATAATAACAGATAATGCTGCTGCTTTCAGATCTAAAAAGATAATCAACTTCTACCATAAATTCCACATTACTTTGGGCCACTCTACTGCATATTATCCCCAGGGCAATGGTCTGGCCGAATCATAAAATAAAAGCTTGGTAAATATGATCAAGAAAATATTAGAGGAGAACAAGAAAAATTGGCACAAGAAACTTGTCAATGCCTTATGGGCAGATAGATTAACAACCAAGAGATCAATTGGGGTTAGCCCATATGAGTTAGTCTATGGTTTAGAGGCCAAGTTCCCCTCATCACTAGGGATCCCTGTTATGAAGATACTCTAGGAGAGCCAAGCTGAGCCTAATGATATGCAAAGAAGAATAAATCAGATTATATGTTTGCAGCAAACCAGAGATGAAGTTTATAACAGAGTCCAAGTTCTACAAGAAAAGCTAAAAAAGGCTTTTGATAGAAGAACCCAGGCGGAGGATTTCAACATAGGTGACAAAGTTCTCAAGTGGGATTCAAGGAGAGAGAACAAAGGAAAGCATGGAAAGTTTGATTCCCTTTGGAGAGGACCATTCCTCCTACAAGCAGTACAAGGAAATAATACCTACTTCCTTGAAAATCTGGACAAAACTGATTTAGACGAAGGGCCAGTCAATGGCAGGATGCTCAAGCACTATTTTGACTACCTCCCATGAATGCAGCAGGCCTGCTCTTGTACATAGTGTGTTGTATATAGACTCTGTATGTGTTGTATATATTGTCATTTCTGAAGCATAAAGAATGAGTTTATTTCAAGAGACATTACAGATACTAAGAAGGATTGAAATGCATCATGTATTTCAATACATCAGTCTACATTTTGAGGAATATATGGTGAAAGAACTCCAAAGTTTCAAAAGCAGTAGCTAAAGGGCCAAGCCATACTGTTGTTCTTGGTCTTTCAAGAAGAAAAACCATCCCCATGTGGAGCCACTGTTGGATACTTATACCAATAGGTTTCATATTTCATGATTGGTAAATATAAGTGCCAAATATGCTCCATTTTTGCTGCTACAAAGGTTCCATATTTGCAAGAAAAGAGAAGGTGTATATAGGCCTGCATATTCAGCCATATTGTTTTATGGATGACCCAACAGTCTAATCTGGGTCATGCCATGTTTTCAATTTATGTGGTAGAATAGAGAAAGAAATCTGTCCAAACTGTTTAATCTTGGCAGATCAGTAGCTAGGTAGAGAAACTAAGGTCCCCAACTACTTAATCTGGGGCCTTGGAAGGAATAAGGGTAGCATTAGATAGGAAATGAAAGCAGAAAAGCCAATGTAAAAGAAAAGGAACTTAAAGGGTTTGCTAGCCTAAGTGCACCCTACAAGAAGAAATAAAAAATGTTAGGCAAAATAGTTGGGTAGGTAGATGGGGTTGCAGAAGTGGTGTTTCTTTCAAGACTAAAGTTGCTAATCATGTACAGGAAAAGCAACACACTGGAGCATGACTAACTTCCCTGTTTTCATTTGTATATCACTCATTATTAACACCCTTTCCCAAGTTGTGTAGATAAGAGAAGCTTATGGCTTTGTGATGTTCTTATGGCCTTAAAAGCCACATTTCTTGTGCAAAAAGTCTTTTCATTTTGATCTACTCTTTACACTAAGTTATTTTCAAGAAAACTTGGTTGTACTGATCCTCATCCATATTTTCCCCCCACATTAACAGCTAATCCTATTATATAATTCCCCTATCTTACCCTTCCCTACTAGTATTAACACCATGGTGTATAAACCCCAAAATTTGTATAAATATCCCTCCCCTTGGCATTATAGCCATATGGTCTGTTCAAAAAAGGAATCAAAGTGACACCTGGTCACCTTGATGAACCTCCCGGTCATCTCTCTTCCCTTTCCATGTCATTTTATTCATATAGCCCTCATTTGCAAAGAAAGAACATAATAAAACCCCTCCTACCCATAACCCCTTTTCAAAACATGACAAAACCCGAAAAAAACCATAAAACCCAAAGTTCCCCGCCCAAATATTTAAATGAATATTTTAATTACATGGCGGGCCCCTTCCCAACCTGCACGACCCGTCGAAGGACCCGCCAGCCGTCCGATCTCCGCCGATCAGATCCATAGGTGGGCGGTTAATTTTACTCCCTGATCTACCGACCTTTAGTGTCCGGGGAAAATGGTTTTAGGCCCGTACAAGGACGCGTGGCGGGCGCTGAGGTTGTTCGAAGCCCCCTCCCCGGTACCGCCTTTGCCACAAAGGTGGTGCGGGGAACCCGCTTACCACCATCCAGTTTACCACTCTCCCCCCTGCGTCATGCTAACGTCATCCTGACGTCACCTTACCTTTGCCCGCCCCCGCGCCCCGTGGCCCTCCACGCAGCCCTGCCACCACATCAGCCCGCCACCGTGTCCTGCCACCTTGGCTCTCACCTCAGCGCCACGTCACCTCCGTACTATGGGCCCACCATGACGTCATGCTGACGTCATCAGCGGAAAAGCGCCAATAGCGGATTTTTCCGAAATTCAACGTTATAAACGGCCAAATGAGTCGTTTTAAGTCATTTTCATGCGTAAAAGAAGGAGCCATTGACAACCAACTGCAGCGAAATTTGTCTTCCAGCCAACAAATTCAAGATTTCAACCATTGCAAGTCCACAATTCGACTGTGCTAAGCCTCCACAGCCCAGCTCGCAAGCATCCAAGCTAGCTTTTCCAGGTATTTAGCCGGTTTCCTACTTCACCCATGCATTTCAATTCTCTGTAAAAATTCACCATTAAGCACCAGCTAAACTCTTGAAATTCAGCTCTGCCTATCACACAAAGTGAACCCAAGTAATCTGCAGCACCCCTAAACCCCAATTCGACAGAAGAGTGCTCGTTTCGCGGGCTAAAGACCCCGAAATTCCCCCCGAGGTACTAGGCATTGTTCCCTTTTGCCAAGTACAGGCCACCTGTTGTCATACCAAAGAAACCTCACTAGCTCTGCAATCTCTCATTAACAACTCACATCCCTGTGAATTTCACAGCAAACCACAAAAGCCAGCTTGCATTATTCACTAAAGGAAGGACATCAGACTGTGTCAACAGTTGACCTGCAGCTAAAACTCTTTAAGGACTTGTCAAACCATTGCCCCTACCTCTACAGATTAACTTCTATCATGGCATCTCCTGCAACTTCATCCATTAGTGTGGCCTCACAGAGTCAAACAAATAAGGAGTTGGAGGCCCTGCCATTAGTAGACAAGGATGGTCTCATTGGAGACTTTGAAGGAAACAGGGACTTCTTGCAGACCTTTAGTAGACTGAGGGAAGACTATAAGGACGGGCATGTACACTGGATTTGGGAGTCAAACTGCCTATTACTGTTCCCAGCTGTGAATGTTTTTCCCGAAATCATTCACCTCTGTGCTGAACACTATGATGCCCAGCACAGAGCTGTCAGCACCCCATATGGGAGGATCCTTTTTTACATCAATGCTGAATCCATAAACAAGATGTTACAGTTTGACCAGACAGAGTTGCTGATCCCATTCTCCATGAATTTTTTGATGGAAGCTGGTGACAAGATGACCAGCGAAGAGTTGCAAAAGGTCATCAAGAACTTTATGAGACCTGAGTGCCAGAATACAGAGCCACCCACTTATCTAAATGAACAATTCAATGATGTAGGCAGGCTGTTGCTGGATATGATAGCCTATGTGTTGGGGTACCAAAACAGTGAGCATGTGGATAGAGCCATGCTAGTGTTACTGTCTGTTTACAGCCCATACCAACCCCCTGCCTAAAAGTACAACTTTTCTAAGTTCATAGCCAATAAAATTCATGACCAGTTGACCAAAGTGGACAGACAAGGGGTCTTCAGATACTCAGCCTACATTCACCATCTGTTCATGTTTTATCATTCAGAAGCCTTCCCATGCTATGTCAGAAGGCTGGATCATATAGGGGAAAGAAGATCTGTTATCTTCTGGACCTCAGTCTATCACAAAGTCACAAATTCACCCTATACCTACTGTGAATTTGTTGACCAGTTTGTCTACCTAATCTCCTGCATGTTGGTGAAGTCACCTCCTCCCAGGATATCCAATGAAATAAAGAAAGCTCTGCAGCTTTCTAAGAATAACAAAATAGGTGACTGGTACCTATATGAACATCATACAGTATTCAGGGTCTATGGATGTGAGCTCTGTCCATACAGGGCTCCCCAAATACGTACCAATGAGGTTGTTTGCCTTGGAGTATTACAAGGCACTGATTCAGTCAGACCTACCCACTTCCACAGCTCCAAGAAAAAGGCTTCACCTTAACTTCAAAAATGAAATGGGCCCTTTCATCATGAATAAGAAGGAAGGATGGGAAGCTGCAGATTTGATCCTTAAGGACAATTACAAGCTGTCCTATAGCTTTCGATGGGTCCCTTATGACCCTCAAGGATTCATCTCTGCTAGGAGAAATAAGTATAGGCTCCTAGCCATTAAGCATTGCCAATACCCTCACATAGAAAAATATGCCAACTTACAGGAATGGCAACCGGATACTCTAGTTGAGGGTCTAACTGAGGAAGAAAGAATGCTTAAAAATGTCAAGGAGCTTGAAAAGACAATTGACCTAGATTATGTGCAGCAGGCACCCTTCAAACTACCTCACTCAGTGGGACAAGGGACCTCAGTTACAAGGACTGCACCAAAGGCACCTACTACATCAGCAGCAGCAATGGACAAAGGCAAAGGCATAATAGGTCCAGAGGATGAGTTGGTAAAGGGACAAATTGAGCAACAGACAGAACAACAAACAGAGCAACAAAGGGAGAAGGAAACAGGGTAGGAAACACAGCAAAAAACAGAGCAGCAAACGGGCCAACAACAAGAACAAGCTGTTAAGCCACAGAATGGGCTGCCACAAACTCCTGCAATACAAACGCCACCACCTCAAACATAGCAGTCAACTGCCCCAGTTCTACAGACCCCAGCACATGAAGAAAGGGGAGTAAAAAGACAAAAAGAAGAGTCCACTCCTCTCAGTGGATCCTCCGACCAGCCAGAAGCCAAAAGGCAAAGGGCAGATTCCCCAGAGGTGGAAGACATTACTAAAGATGTCTTAAACATTTCAACAAAGGACAAGGAGAGCAGCCAGCAGACAGGAACAAGCTCCTTTCAGCAGGAGCAAACTTTACAGGTTAGCTTGGAGGTGGCCTCTCAATCACAACAGAGCAAGAAGCCAAAGAGCACCAAGGCTTCCTTCAAACAAATAAAGGCTCAAAATGAGCTATTGAGGGCTGAGGTGTACAAACAATTTATAGATGCTACACCAGCCATGCAAGAGAGACTGATGTCTGTTTATGACATCCAAGAGGAGAAGATAATATTCAGTCATTTTAAGCCCAAGGGGCCGTAGCCTAAGACAACTACAGACTTCATAAAGACAAGGGTGGAGGTCCTGGCTAGAGATATACATCCCATGGACCAAATCGAACTCCACAAGTAGGCTGGAGAGATGGTCTATGTCACCCTAGTAGAAAAGGCCACATTGGCCCATGAGCTGAAAGAATCGTTGAAAAACACTAATACTCAGCTGGACATTGAGAGGATGTCCTCCAAAGCCAAGGACAACAGAATAAAATCTCTTGAAGATATCATTGTTGATTTAGGGCATGATCCTAATGATCCAACAGGTGTTAAGGCCCTCATAAAGAAGAAAGATGATGACCTCAGTGCATTGAGGAAGAGATTGAAGTTGCCACCCACTGAACACCCTCAGACAGCTGAGCTTCAAAAGCAAAAACAGGTAGAGGATCAGCTAGACCTCTTGCTGCAACAAGATTAGAGGATCCGAGAATTGGAGAAAGAATTGGAGGGAGAAATACAAGACAAGCAGGGAGAATCCACTTCCCAAGCTCCTCCAACTACTTCCACAACAGCAGCAACGTCAGGGGCAACAGTGGCCCCCACAACAGAAGCAGCAGGTACATCAACAGCTCAACAGGACAATCCAAGTATAGAGGACCTAACCAAGGCTGTCAAGAAAATGGAGCTCCAGGCCGATGAAATAAAGAAAACCAAGGAGAAGTTGGGAGAGCTGGAGTCAAAATAAGACAAATCCAAGATAATGGTGGCTGAGCAGGGCAGAGAAATAAAGGCCCTCAAGGACAAGATAAAGGCCCTAGAAAAAGAATTAAATCTAGAAACAGCCATGGCAGAAATAAAAAGGATCTTATGGGCCAAAATAAGCAAATCCATTACACAACAATGGAAATCAATAAAGACAATACATCAGCAGATGGAATTGTTAGGCCAAGCACACATAGAGATCAATAAGGCTAAAGCAGTACTGGGAAACAGGCCAGAACAGGCCAATAGAATGGTAGACTTCCTGAACAGGCATGAGCAGGAAGAATTGGTAGCCATGGGTATTCCCAACAGAATAGAAGCTGTCCTCCTTGCCAAGAAAGTGCTCACCCTCAGGAGTTATGTACAGGCAGTGGAGAGAAAATGTTATGAGATGACAGCAGATGTGGAGGAATTTAAGATCAAAATGGCAGAACTGCAAGCAAAAGGCCTGCCCAGCCTCTTAACTAGTGCAGGAAAATTGGTCTCCCATGAGCAGTTTGCCAACAGAATGGTGACATACATTGAGAATCAGATTACTGCATCTGGCAGTACATCTGAACAAACAAGGCCCCCCTCAGGACAGAGTTTATATGATAAATTGGGAGGCCTATTCTTTATTGAAAATGAAGTGAACCACCTTTTTGAGACTCCTAATTTCTTCAAATATACAGAGGCTGATGAGACCTTAATAAAGATTAGGAGGCATCAGATGCCTAAGGAAGACTAGTGGCAATCAATGCTCTGAATTCTGCCACGGTAGCTCCAGCTGTCCACTCACTGCCAGCTCCAGGTCAAACAGAGGACAAACAACAGGATAAAGTAAGCGTTAAAAGCATCTGAGTGCTGACTCAGCATGCAAACTACGATGGCTAGCCACAAGATAAAGAAATGCGCAAATCTTGGCAGTGTACCCTTAGCCAACTCGAAAAGCCACCAAGTCAACAGTCTCTGACTATTTTCTGACAGCTAAGGGACTAAAAGTAATCACAGCATTCACTCTCTCAGCAGCTACACTCCAGCAGTTGGTTGAACATTTATGGAGCATTTATTTTCTATTCAGATATTTTCTTATGTAAAATTTGTATATATACTCCCCTTAGTAACGCATAAGGGGTTGGAAAATTTCTACTCTGAGGCATGTATATTCAGTACTTTCAGAAAGATTAATAGAAAGAGCAAGTTCAGCTCAGTGATTTCCTGGAACTCTGGTGTCTTGTTGATGATCTTAGTGCTGTTGCAGAATCCTTGTGTTGCCTGGTGGAATGATATGTTTCTTTGAACTTTACTCTGTTTCTCTATGTTATTACATTTTCATGTTCCTTTCATATCTGGAAATAAAGAAAAAGAATAGCTCAGGATATGTGTGTTAGCACCCTGTGCTCAATCTTATATTGCTGTAAATGTTTTCTTCAGGATTAAAATAAACATGAATTGTTAAATGCTCATGTTATATTTAGTTCTATGTTGTGAATGTTATCTAGAAATTCTTAAATGCTTCCAGGTAATGTTATCCAAGTAAAAATTAGCTTTCTTTCACCTTAGTTTACAGAAAGATTCTTAATTGCCTTTCTTATACTGAACATATCGTATCCAACCTCAATATCAAATCGTTATTCCTCAGACAATTATCTTGCTCTGCAGCCTTTTTTTTACAAGCATCAACACAGCACACCAAAACAAAGGACCACTGACTCCATTGCCCAATGATAAGCAAGATTAGGGTAAGAGCATACACGTGTTTCAGACTAAACCTTTCCAACCAAACATTTAAACCAAAATTTAAGCTTCACATCTAGCCTAAAATACCATCAGAACAGAGACAAATCTTAAAGAGAGAGCCCTCTCTGATTACAATTTGGCTAGAAGCTGTAATCCAAAGACTGGTTAGTGGTTACCCTGGCCATATTCCCTTAGAGTCAAAGGGAACAACTTGGGTGTTAACATAAATGGCGACTCCATTGGGGATCAGGATCTAAAGGTCTGTATATCTACCAAGAGATTACACTCATAATCTAAAAATCAGTCAAGAAACCTACAAACTGCTCCCATGCAAACATCTGCAGCCTTAAGGTAGAGCTGACTAGGATATCCTTTACACCCAATACAAATACACAGAATCTTTCAGAGCTCCTGTCCAGTCCTTGCTCTGCAAACCTTTCAGAAAATTTTTAAAGAACTAGCTCAGAAGCTGGCTCCCAAGAAGGGTCTTCGGTACATTAGGGCTAATCCTGATCCCACCCCTCCTGCTATCTTCGACAATCCCAATACAATCCCCAGACTAATTAGGAATCGGCAGAAACAAGAAAACCTTGTTGACCTTAGTCCAGAGGCAGTCCACCCTAACCCCATCTCCACTCCAATCAAAGTCCTGTTCCGGTCTACTCCTAATTCCCCCAGTTCCTCATCCACCTCTCAAAGCCCTCCACCTACATCCTCTTCCCCCACACATACCCCCTTGACCAACATTCTAAATCCTGCTATATTTGTCACCCCTGTGATACCTGTCGTTCCTCTTGTCCCAGTTGTCCTAGTCAATCCCCAAAACCTTGCAAATATGGCTAACAGATATGCACCTCTCCAATTACCTGCTAATCCTGCAGCCTTACCTCAAGACTACCAATCCAAAATCTCATATTTTGACTCCACTGGACCTTTTACGGCCATTCAGCATGCCAGAAGGATGCAAGATCACTTTGAAAACTATGAGATAGATGATGATACTGTCAGGATGAGAATATTTGTACAAAGCCTAACAGGTGATGTTCGAACATGGTTCAGGTCACTGGCTGCAAACAGCATCACAACACCAGATGAGCTCTACCATGCCTTCACTAATAGATGGGAGAAAAAGAAAGACCCCCTACACATACTTGGTGAATATGACACAATCAAGAGAGGTCCCCAAGAGACAGTTTTGGAATACTGTGCTAGGTTCAATAATGTATACAATGCAATACCCCAAAACTTAAGACCTCCTCCTGACTTAGCCTTATACAAATTTCCTGACGGATTCGATCCTGAAATGGCATATCAGTTAAAGGAAAGGGCCCCTGAAACCCTTGAAGATGCACAAAAGTTTGCTGTCTCAGTAGAGGCAAACCTGATTGCTAAAAGGAACAGGGCAAGATTGGAAAAAAGAGTTGCCTTTAAAGAGGAACCATCAGCCTTTGACCAAAAATTAGATGCAATAATTTTTGGTATGAAAAGGTTGGGTGACAGGGTAGAATCTGTGGAAAGAAAGTCTTCATGGGAGGCACCACCAAATAACTCTAACAGAAATCCAAACTTTAGAAGGAACCAAAATCCTAGTGGGGGCAAAGTCAACAATGATTCAGAAATAAGACCTCCATTTCAAGAGAACTATGCTGAAACATCCACAGCAGAGGAGCATGCAGATGATACCCATATCCACCTAATGGGTCTTGATAATGAGGACCAAGTTTTCCTAAGTCAAGAAGATCATGAAGAAGAAGACACAAAACAGTTCCAAAAAAAGTCAGGTGAATCATTTGACTTCAAACAAGGCTATGACACCGCTGTCTATGAAGTCCATAAACAGTACAAACTAAGAAGTAGGACTGTAAACATAACACAACCTGAAAAAACTAAGGATAGACAGCAGCCCAAGGATGTTGTAATAGCAGAACCAAAGAAAGCAATTGATTCACTCACAAAGGAAGTGACTGTTGGAGAAGTTACTGAACACACACAAAACACACCAGCTACGTCATCTGTACACCCCAATCCCAGTAAAGGGCCTCAAGAGGTGAATGAAAAACATAAGTCCCAAGATCAAGAAAAGACTTTGCCAAATAAAGGAACGGTGATCACCCATAATGCTAAGATTCAATCTGAAAAACCTTTTGACTTAGAAACTGAAATCGGAAAACTAAAGATATCCATTCCTCTTGCGGAGCTAGCCAAATATGACATCTATAAACAACAAATTGAGAAGTCCCTCCAACTCAATCAAAGCAAAGACAATGTAAATGTGTTGGATGACACCCCTGAATTACTGTTTGGTCCAGAGGTTAATGGAAAAACAATAGATACAGGAATATTACCATTTTATGTCAGCTTGCATATCCATGACAAGATATTACACAATGCAATGTTTGACTCAGGTGCCTCTCATAACCTAATGCCAAAATCTGTCATGGAAAGATTGAACCTAGATATTACTCAGCCATATAAGGACCTGTTTTCATTTGATTCCAGCCAGGTTAAATGTCTAGGCTTGATAAAAGACTTGTGTGTATCCCTGGTCCAATACCCAAACAAAACAATCTTGATGGATGTTGTTGTTGCTGATATCCCACCCAAGTATGGGATGTTACTGTCAAGATCATGGGGAGCTAAACTTCAAGGGCCCCTTCAATTGGACATGTCTTATGCTACCATTACAGTCTTTGGTCAACCCAAGAGATTGTATAGAGAGTCTCTAATGAAATACATGGTCAGCACGGCAGAGAAGCCTCAAAACTTCCCCATATATGCTGTCCATTCTGATATTGACTCATATATCCTTTTCAATGACAATACAGATCATACAAATGGTGAAGAAACTCAGATAATAAGAACAGATCAGCAGACTAATGAAGGGAATCCTGACATAGAAACTTTGTTTAAAGTAAAAGAAGAGAATGGGCTAGAGGACAAATCATATGATGATGAAAACCATACACTGAAAGAAGATCAGGACCTCAATAAACAAACAATAGCTCTAGAAACAAAATTGATCCCATCAAATCAAAAGATTGTTTTAAAACCAAAACTAGGGGAAGAAACTAAACTTCAACTCATAAATCTAGATCACGGAAATATTATTCAGCGTCCCCTAGCACAAGAGACCTTATGGTTCCTGGAATTTGATGGATCAGTGAACAAACTAGGGGCAGGAGCTGGAGTTTGGGTACATAATAAACAGAACAGTCATGCAGAAGGCAGAGCTTATAGACTGAACTTCAAATGCACCAACAACATGGCTAAATATGAGGCTCTCCTGCTAGGCCTCAAGTTGGTACTATCCCTACAAGCCATAAGAATATCAATCCTAGGGGATTCAGACTTAGTTATCCAACAAGTGAGGGGCAATTTTGTCACTAATGATAAAAGACTCAGATCTTATAGGGCTGCTACCACTGAGCTACTAGAGTCTTTCACTGAGTTCCAGATTACCAAAATTCCTAGGGCTCAAAACCTTCATGCTCATAGTCTAGCAATATTTGCAAGTACTTGCAAGCTCCCTTTTGAGCCTCATCACTGTTTTACAGCTGAAGTAAAACATAGGCCTTCTGTCCCAAATAATGTAAAGGACTAGCAGGTGTTTGATAATGACACACAAATAAACAGTTTTCTTACCCTACAAGAAGAGTTTTCAGGTCTAAACATAGACACTAAGACAGCAAGTCAATCACAATTATTTTTTCAAAAAATGCCCCACACAATGTCACCTAGAACAGCAAAACAACTGCTAAACCCAACAATTTTCAACATGGACAACATTCAGTAAATTCAAGCAATCAATGGTGAAGAAGTGGCCAATATTGAGACTGAAATCATAGAGCTGAAAGACAATTTTTTACCCACAGGCCTGACTCCATTAGAGGACATTTTTGACTCAAATGATATTTCCAGAAAACCAAAAATGCAGCCAATAAATGCAGCCATTGAAGAATGCAACATTGGTACCCTTGACAAGCCCAAAATAATTAAATTGTCTGCTTCTTTACCTCCTGACCAAAAGCCCAAATACATTGACCTTTTTAAGGAGTTTCAAGATGTGTTTGCATGGAGTTATGAGGACTTGAAATCCTATGACACCTCTGTTATCCAACATACTATCCCTCTCAAGCCTGATCAAAAGCCCTCTAAACAAAAACTGACAAGAATCAATCCAATGCTTCTCCCAGCAATGGAACAAGAGGTACGAAAAATGTTCAAAGCAGGCATCATAGCACCAATCAGATTCTCTGAGTGGATCTCCAACTTAGTCCCTACAAGAAAGAAAACTGGGGAAATAAGGCTGTGTGTGGACCTAAGAAATCTGAACCAAGTGTCCCTCAAAGACAACTACCCCTTACCCAAGATGGATCACATTCTCCAGAGAGTGGTAGGGGCCTCAAGGATTTCCTTGCTTGATGGCTTCTCAGGTTTCAACCAGATCTTAGTCCATCCTGATGATCAGGACAAAACTGCATTTACAACCCCATGGGGAACCTTCAAATATGTAAAAATGCCTTTTGGATTGAAAAATGTAGGGGCAACATTTCAAAGAGCCATGGATATAGCTTTTTCCAAAGAGATTCATGACTTTCTAGTCATTTACTTGGATGACCTTACACCTTTCTCAAAATCAAACCAAGAACATATAAAGCATTTGAGACAGATCTTTCTAAAATGCAGAAAATATGGAATCTCTTTGAATCCCAAAAAATCCCTGTTTGGCTTAGAGGAAGGTAAATTATTGGGCCACATCATTTCTAAAGACGGCATTAGAATAGATCCAGATAGGATACAAGCTATCCTACAAATGCCCCACTCAAGAAATGTCAAAGAACTGCAAGGATTCTTGGGAAAAATCAATTTCTTGAGGAGGTTCATCCCAAACTTAGCAGAACTAATCAGACTATTAAATAACACGCTGAAGAAAGATTCAAAGGTCAAATGGACTGTTGAAGCCAATCGGGCCTTTGAAGGTATAAAATTGGCCCTTACTCAAACCCCAGTGCTGACTAATCCTCAATTTGACAAAGAATTTATCATTTTCTCTTTTGCCTCCCAGCATACCATAGCCGCTGTCTTGCTACAAAAAGATGATCAAGGAAATGAAAAACCAATAGCTTTCTTTAGCAAAGCTCTTAGAGATGCACCTTTAAAGTATCAAATTATGGAAAAACAGGCGTATGCTTTGGTTAAAGCCATTAAGGACTTTAGGATTTACATCCTTTATTCACATGTTATAGCCTATGTACCAAGTCCTATTGTCAAAGATATACTCACTCAAGAAAACTTGGAAGGTAGAAGAGGAAAGTGGATTGCAAATATTCTAGAGTTTGACATAGAAATAAAACCTACAAAACTAATAAAAGGGCAGGGCTTAGCCAAGTTAATGTCTAAAACAAATTTCCAAGCCATGGACATTAACCAACTGGACAGTGAACAGGAGCTGGCGACTCCAAAGATCAATGTAGCCTTTGAACAATCCCCCTGGTATTCTGATATTTGTTATGTGTTACAAAACCTGTGTGCTCCCCCAGGGCTGTCCAGAACTAAGTGTAGGTCTTTAAAAATAAAAGCTTTGAAATTCTGTGTCATGGAAGAAAATCTGTTTTGGAAAAATCATGAGGGCATCTTATTAAACTGTTTGATTAAAAACGAGGCTGACAAGATCATGAAAGAATTTCATGCAGGTGATTGTGGTGGGCACCTTTACTGGAAGTCCACTATGGACAAAATACTTAGAGCTGGATACTATTGGCCCACTATTTTCTCTGATCTCAAGAAATTCACCACAGCATGTCACAAATGTCAAGTATTTGAAGGAAAAAGACAACTGCTGCCACTACCTCTAAGACCTATTGCAACAGAAAGACCATTCCAGCAATGGGGCCTGGATTTCATTGGAGAAATCAATCCCTCATCTTCAGGCCAGCATAGATGGATTCTGACAGCAACAGACTACTTCACAAAGTGGATTGAAGCAATCCCATGCAGACAAGCAAATGATTCCACTATCATACAGTTCCTGGAGACCAATATCCTTGCTAGATTTGGATGCCCTGACAAAATAATAACAGACAATGCTGCTGCTTTCAGATCTAAAAAGATGGTCAGCTTCTATCACAAATTTCACATTACTTTGGGCCACTCTACTGCATATTATCCCCAAGGAAATGGCCTGGCAGAATCATCAAACAAAAGCTTGGTAAACATGATAAAGAAGGTGTTGGAGGAGAACAAGAAGAATTGGCATAAGAAACTTGTCAATGCCTTATGGGCAGATAGATTAACAACTAAAAGATCAATTGGGGTCAGCCCATTTGAGTTAGTCTATGGATTAGAAGCCAAGTTCCCCTCATCACTAGGGATACCTGTTATGAAGCTGCTTCAAGAGAGCCAAGCTGAACCAAATGATATGCAGAGAAGAATAAATCAAATCATATGTTTGCAGCAAACCAGAGATCAAGTTTTCAACAGAGTTCAAGTCTTACAAGAAAAGCTGAAGAAGGCCTTTGACCGAAGGACCAAAGCAGAAGATTTCAACATCGGTGACAAAGTCCTCAAGTGGGATTCCAGAAGAGAAGATAAGGGAAAACATGGAAAATTTGATTCCCTTTGGAGAGGACCATTTGCTGTCCAAGCAGTACAAGGAAACAATATTTATTTCCTTAAAAGCCTCAATCAAACAGATTTGGATGAAGGTCCTGTGAATGGCAGGATGCTAAAGCACTATTTTGAATACCACCCATAATTGCAGTCTGAGTTTCCCTTTGTACATATGCAGATGTATATATTTTTTTTTCCAAACATGTAAAAAACATAATGTCTTACAGTTTTCTGATAGCTGCCAACAGTAGGTGAATAAAATCAGAGTTCACCAAGGAGAAAAACACAATATGGCATGTCAAAGCAGCAAATTTCAAAAAGTTGGTAAAAACAGTCAAAACCTAAGGCAATCTGACCTGCTGTTCTTGGTCTTTCAAATGAAAAACCATCCCCATGTGGAGCCACTGTTTGTTACCTATATCAATAGGTTTCATATTTCATGATTGGCTATAAAAGGTCCAAATCTGCTCTGCTTTGATGATGCAAAGATCCCATATTTCCATAAAGAGATAAGGTGTGTCTGCATCTTGATAGAGACTCAATTTTGATGGATGGTCCAACAGCCTAATCTGGATCATACCATGTTTAAATTTCCTGCTGTAGAATAGAGAAAGAAGTTTGTCCAAACTGTTTAATCTTGGCAGACAAGTAGTACAGGTAGAGAAGAAAGATTCCCAACAGTTTAATCTGGGACCCTAGAAGAAATAAGGGTAGAATTTGATAGAAAATCAAAGGAAAAAGCCAGGGAAAAGAAAAGGCACACAAAGGGTCTGCAAGTCCAAGTGCACCCTCCAAGAAGAAAAAATGCTAGACAAAGTAGTTGGGTAGGTAGATGGGGTTGCAGAAGTGATATCCAGTTCAAAAGATTTGAGTTTGATATTCAAAATAAGAGAAGAAAAACAAATGATTATGTCTAACCTCCCTTCCTCCCCTTTTCCCATTTGTTACTAACATCCCCTCATGAGTTCAAATGCAGGGAAAGATCTATGGTTGCATGGAGGTCCTTTCTACTTTAAAAGCCACATTTCTTGTGCAAAGATCTTTTCATTTTGATCTACTCTTTACACTAAGTTGCTTTCAAGAAAACTTAGTTGTATTGGCCTTCTTTTACATTTTTTTTCTCCATCCATATTAACCTCTAATCCTATTATATAACTCCCCTATCTTACCCTTCCCCTACTAGTATTAACACCATGGTGTATAAACCCCAAAATTTGTATAAATATCCCTCCCCTTGGCATTATAGCCATATGGTCTGTTTAAAAAAGGAATCAAAATGACACCTGGTCACTTTGATGAACCTCCTGGTCGTCTCTCTTCCCATTCCAAGTCATTTTACTCATTTAGCCCTCGTTTGCAAAGAAAGACCATGACAAAACCCCTCCTACCCATAACCCCTTTCTCAAATTATGACAAAACCCGAAAAAACCCATAAAACCCAAGGTTCTCCACCCAAATATTTAAACGAATATTTTAATAACATGGTGGGCCCCTTCCCAACCTGCACGACCCGTCGGAGGACCCTCCAGCCGTCCGATCTCCGCCGCCCAGATCTAAAGGTGGGCGGTCAATTTCACTCCCCGACCTGCCGACCTTTAGCGTCGAGGGAAAATGGTTTTGGGCCCGTACAAGGACGCGTGGCGGGCGGTGGGGTTGTTCGGAGCCCCCTCCCCGATACCGCCTTTGCCCCAAAGGTGGTGCGGGGAACTCGCTTACCACCATCCAGTTTACCACTCTCCCTCCTGCGTCACGCTAACGTCATCCTAACGTCACCTTACCTTTTCCCGCCCCCGCGTCCCGTGGCCCTCCACGTAGCCCTGCCACCGCATCAGCCCACCACCGTGTCCTGCCACCCTGGCTCACACCTCAGCGCCACGTCACCTCCGTACTATGGGCCCACCATGACGTCATGCTGACGTCATCGGCGGAAAAGCGCCAATAAGAGCTTTTTCCAAAATTCAACGTTATAAATGGCCAAATGAGCCGTTTTAAGTCATTTTCATGCGTAAAAGAAGGAGCCGTTGTCAACCAGCTGCCACGAAATTTGTCTTCCAGCCGACAAATTCAAGATTTCAACTGTTGCAAGTCCACAATTCGACGGCATTAAGCCTTCACAGCCCGGCTCGCAAGCGTCCAAGCTGGTTTTTCCAGGTATTTAGCCGGTTTCCTACTTCGCCCATGCATTTCAATTCTCTGTAAAAAATTCACCATTAAACACCAGCTAAACTCTTGAAATTCAGCTCTGCCTGTCAGACAAAGTGAACCCAAGTAATCTGCACCACCCCTAAACCCCAATTCGACAGAGGAGTGCTCGTTCCACGGGCTAAAGACCCCGAAATTGCCCCCGAGGTGCTTGGCATTATTCCCTTTTGCCAAGTACAACCCACCTGCTGTCATACGAAAGAAACCTCACTGACTCTGCAGCCTCTCATTAGCAACTCACATCCCTGTGAATTTCACAGCAATCTACAAAAGCCATCTTGCATTATCCACTAAAGGAAGGACACCTGACTGTGTTAACAGTTGACCTGCAGCTAAAATTCTTTAAGGACTTGTCAAGCCATTACCTCTACCTATAGAGATTAGCTTCTATCATGGCATCTCCTGCAACCTCATCCATCAGTGTGGCCTCACAAAGTCAAACAAATAAGGAACTGGAGGCCTTGACATTAGTAGACAAGGATGGTCTCATTGGAGACTCTGAAGGAAACAGGGACTTCTTCCAGACCTTCAGTAGACTGAGGGAAGACTATAAGGACGAGCATGGTACACACGGCATCTGGGAATCAAACCTGCCCTATTACTGTCTCCCAGCTGTGAATGTTTTCCCCGAAATCATTCACCTCTGTGCTGAACACTATGATGCCCAGCACAGAGCTGTCACCACCCCAACAGGGAGGATCCTCTTTTACATCAATGCTGAGTCCATAAACAAGATGTTACACTTTGATCAGATAGAGTTGCTGATCCCATTCTCCATGAATTATTTGATGGACGCTGGTGACAAGATGACCAGTGAAGAGCTGCAAAAGATCATCAGGAACTTCATGAGACCTGAGTGCCAGACTACAGAGCCACCTCCCTATCTGAATGAACAATTCAATGATGTAGGCAGGCTATTACTAGACATGATAGCCTATGTGTTGGGATACCAAAATAGTGAGCATGTGGATAGAGCCATGCTAGTGTTGCTGTCTGTTTACAGCCCATACCAACCCCCTGCCCAAAAGTATAACTTTGCTAAGTTCATAGCCAATAAAATTCATGATCAGTTGACCAAAGTGGACAGGCAGGGGGTCTTTAGATACTCAGCTTACATCTATCATCTGTTTATGTATTATCATTCTAAAGCCTTCCCATGCTACATCAGAAGGCTAGATCATACAAGGGAGAGAAGATCTATTATCTTCTGGACCTCAGTCTATCACAAAGTCACAAATTCGCCCTATACCTACTGTGAATTTGTTGACCAGTTTGTCTACCCAATCTCCTGCATGTTGATGAAGTCACCTCCTCCCAAGATATCCAATGAGATAAAGAAAGCTCTGCAGCTTTCTAAGAATAACAAAATAGGTGACTGGTACCTATATGAACACCATACAGTATTCAGGGTCTATGGATGTGAGCTCTGTCCATACAGGCTCCCCAAATACATACCAATGAGGTTGTTTGCCTTGGAGTATTACAGGCAACTGATTCAGTCGGACCTTACCCACTTCCACAGCTCCAAGAAAAAGGCTCACCTTAACTTCAAAAATGAAATGGGCCCTTTCATCATGAATAAGAAGGAAGGATGGGAAGCTGCAGAATTGATCCTTAAGGAAAATTACAAGTTGTCCTATAGCTTTCGATGGGTCCCTTATGACCCTCAAGGATTCATCTCTGCTAGAAGAAATAAGTATAGGCTCCTAGCTATTAAGCATTACCAATACCCTCACATAGAAAAATATGCCAACTTACAAGAATGGCAGCCGGACACTCTATTTGAGGGCCTAACTGAGGAAGAAAGAATGCTTAAAAATGTCAAAGAGCTTGAAAAGACAATTGACCTAGATTATGTGCAGCAGGTACCCTTCAGACTGCCTCACTCAGTGGGACAAGGGACCTCAGTTACAAGGACTGCACCACAGGCACCTACTACATCAGTAGCAGCAATGGACAAAGGCAAAGGCATAATAGGTGCAGAGGATGAGCCGGTAAAGGGACAAATTGAGCAACAGACAGAACAACAAAGAGAGAAGGAAATAGGGCAGGAAACATAGCAGAAAAGAGAGCAGCAAACGGGCCAGCAACAAGAACAAGCTGTTAAGCCATAGAATGGGCTGCCAGAAACTCCTGCAACACAAACGCCACCACCTCAAACGGAGCAGTTAACTGTCCCAGTTCTACAGACCCCGGCACATGAAGAAAGGGGAGTAAAAAGGCAAAGAGAAGAGTCCACTCCTCTCAGTGGATCCTCCGACCAGCTAGAAGCCAAAAGGCAAAGGGCAGATTCCCCAGAAGTGGAAGACATTACTGAAGATGTCTTAAACATTTCAACAAAGGACAAGGAGAGCAGCCAACACACAGGAACAAGCTCCTTTCAGCAGGAGCAAATTTTACAGGTTAGCTTGGAGGTGGCCTCTCAATCACAACAGAGCAAGAAGCCAAAGAGCACCAAGGCTTCCTTCAAACAAATAAAGGCTCAAAATGAGCTATTGAGGGCTGAGGTGTACAAACAGTTTATAGATGCTACACTAGCCATGCAAGAGAGACTGATCTCTATTTATGAAATCCAAGAGGAGAAAATAATATTCAGTCATTTTAAGCCCAAGGGGCCGCAGCCTAAGACAGATGCAGACTTCATAAAGACAAGGGTGGAGGTCCTGGCTAGAGATATACATCCCATGGACCAAATCGAACTCCACAAGCAGGCTGGAGAGATGGTCTATGCCACCCTAGTAGAAAAGGCCACATTGGCCCATGAGCTAAAAGAATCTTTGAAAAACACTAATACTCAGCTGGATATTGAGAGGATGTCCTCCAAAGCCAAGGACAACAGAATAAAATCTCTTGAAGATATCATTGTTGATTTAGGGCATGATCCTAATGATCCAACAGGCGTTAAGGCCCTCATAAAGAAGAAAGATGATGACCTCAGTGCATTGAGGAAGAGATTGAAGCTGCCACCCACTGAACACCCTCAGACAGCAGAGCTTCAAAAGCAAAAACAGGTAGAGGATCAGCTAGACCTCTTGCTGCAACAAGATCAGAGGATCCGAGAATTGGAGAAAGAATTGGAGGGAGCAATACAAGACAAGCAGGGAGAATCCACTTCCCAAGCTCCTCCAACTACTTCCACAACAGCAGCAACATCAGGGGCAACATTGGCCCCTACAACAGAAGCAGCAGGTACATCAGCAGCTCAACAGGACAATCCAATTATAGAAGACCTAACCAAGGCTGTCAAGAAAATGGAGCTCCAGGCCGATGAAATAAAGAAAACCAAAGAAAAGTTGGCAGAGCTGGAGTCAAAATATGACAAATCCAAGATAATGGTGGCTGAGCAGGGCAGAGAAATAAAGGCCCTCAAGGACAAGATAAAGGCCCTAGAAAAAGAATTAAATCTAGAAACAGCCATGGCCGAAATAAAGAGGATCTTATGGGCCAAAATAAGCAAATCCATTACACAACAATGGAAATCAATAAAGACAATACATCAGCAGATGGAATTGCTAGGCCAAGCACACATAGAGATCAATAAGGCTAAAACAGTACTGGGAAACAGGCCAGAACAGGACAATAGAATGGTAGACTTCTTGAACAGGCATGAGCAGGAGGAACTGGCAGCCATGGGTATTCCCAACAGAACAAAAGCTGTCCTCCTTGCCAAGAAAGTGCTCACCCTTAGGAGTTATGTACAGGCAGTGGAGAGAAAATGTTATGAGATGACAGCAGATGTGGAGGAATTTAAGATCAAAATGGCAGAACTGCAAGCAAAAGGCCTGCCCAGCCTCTTAACTAGTGCAAGAAAATTGGTCTCCCAAGAGCAGTTTGCCAACAGAATGGTGACATACATTGAGAATCAGATTACTGCATCTGGCAGTACATCTGAACAAACAGGGCCCCCCTCAGGACAGACTTTATATGATAAATTGGGAGGCCTATTCTTTATTGAAAAAGAAGTGAACCACCTTTTTGAGACTCCTCCTAATTTCTTCAAATATACAAAGGCTGATGAGACCTTAATAAAGATTAGGAGGCACCAGATGCCTAAGGAAGACTGGTGGCAATCAATGCTCCGAATTCTGCCACGGTAGCTCCAGCTGTCCACTCACTGCCAGCTCCAGGTCAAACAGAGGACAAACAGCAGGATAAAGTAAGTGTTAAAACCATCTGAGTGCTGACTCAACATGCAAACTACGACGGCTAGCCACAAGATAAAGAAATGCGCAAATCTTGGCAGTGTACCCTTAGCCAACTCCAAAAGCCACCAAGTCAACAGTGTCTGACTATTTTCTGACAGCTAAGGGACTAAAAGTAATCACAACATTCACTCTCTCAGTGGCTACACTCCAGCAGTTGGTTGAACATTTATGGAGCATTTATTTTCTATTCAGATATTTTCTTATGTAAAATTTGTATATATACTCCCCTTAGTAACGCATAAGGGGTTGGAAAATTTCTACTCTGAGGCATGTATATTCAGTACTTTCAGAAAGATTAATAGAAAGAGCAAGTTCAGCTCAGTGATTTCCTGGAACTCTGGTGTCTTGTTGATGATCTTAGTGCTGTTGCAGAATCCTTGTGTTGCCTGGTGGAATGATATGTTTCTTTGAACTTTACTCTGTTTCTCTATGTTATTACATTTTCATGTTCCTTTCATATCTGGCAATAAAAGAAAAAGAATAGCTCAGGATATGTGTGTTAGCACCCTGTGCTCAATCTTATATTGCTGTAAATGTTTTCTTCAGGATTAAAATAAACATGAATTCTTAAATGCTCATGTTATATTTAGTTCTATGTTGTGAATGTTATCTAGAAATTCTTAAATGCTTCCAGGTAATGTTATCCAAGTAAAAATTAGCTTTCTTTCACCTCAGTTTACAGAAAGATTCTTAATTGCCTTTCTTATACTGAACATAACGTATCCAACCTCAATATCAAATCGTTATTCCTTAGACAATTATCTTGCTCTGCAGCCTTTTTTTTACAAGCATCAACACAGCACACCAAAACAAAGGACCACTGACTCCATTGCCCAATGATAAGCAAGATTCGGGTAAGAGCATACACGTGTTTCAGACTAAACCTTTCCAACCAAACATTTAAACCAAAATTTAAGCTTCACATCTAGCCTAAAATACCATCAGAACAGAGACAAATCTTAAAGAGAGAGCCCTCTCTGATTACAGTTTGGCTAGAAGCTGTAATCCAAAGACTGGTTAGTGGTTACCCCGGCCGTATTCCCTT
>APFE031137685.1:0-22903 GCA_000404065.3 Pinus taeda
TAAGAGAGTGTGAGGATTTCTTGATGTAATCTCCAATTTATTTAATATATTCCTGATGCCTATGTTTGGTGGACGTAGCCCAGATTGGTTGGGTGAACCACGTTAAATATTGTGTTTATGTGCTTCTGCTGTTTAATTGTTTGTTAGCTGTGCACCTGATCCAACAGAGCCGAGATGATGTTAAGCTCCAGCTGTGTGTAAGCTTCCGCCATGATGTGAATGAATATTAAGAGACCACACTGATTGAAATTACAGAAGAACACCATGCATGAAATCTTATGAAATCTAAGACGATTGAAATATAATCATTCATATATTTTCTATTTATACGATATATATTTTCCATCAATAACAATTTTGTATATTGATAAATGATATATACAATGATTATATCCCCTGCAACTAATGAAACATGAAGAAGCAGATGGTAAAATTACCTGGCTGAGTGGTGAGGCATACTGGTTTATTTCTTGTTCGAGCTTAGAGATCGTAATGCATGCACGATTTCAACAACCCTCGACTCTTGAGATCGAGTTAATAATCCTTTCTTTCTGCCTTTAGTTCTATAAGATGGCTTTAGTCTAAAGAAACTCATTTGGACTTCAGGTTTGACTCCGAGATTGTAGCATTGGAAGATCAAACGGCCGTTGGAATATTGGTGAATATATTAATTTAACATTTCCTTTGTAGTAATTTTAAAAATGAATCGTTATTATTGATAATAGTTTTCAGTTTATTTTTGGAAAGAAATGTTCCTGGAATGCACATATTCATAATTAGAATTTATGCGGGATATAATTTTATATTTATTTTTATTAAAACTGCTATCTAATAGGCTAACTGAATACTTGGCTATCTTATGTGACTATTTTCAATCATATACATAATTTATTTTCAAAAATAAAACTATAATTCAAATTATCATTATTTATTTAATAAAATAATTTTTATCATAAAAGGAAATAACAAAAAATAATTATTTCTATATTAAAATATTCCTAGGAGAATGTATAGTTTTAATCTATTTAATAAATTATCAATATCAATTTTTTTATATATAAAAAATAAATGAAAATTTCCTATCTCTATATTTTTATAAAAAAATAATCTATATTATTATTATTATTATTATTATTATTTATTATAATAGATATTAATCAATTTATAATTTAATAAATTTATATTTCAAAATATGAAGTAATCTAAAATTAAAATAACTTTTTTTTAATCAATATAATTAATCAATTTCCAATCTAATATCATCATTTAATTTTTATTATTTATAATAATATAAATTTCTAAACTATTATAATCATCTAAAAATAAATTATTATAATGATCATAACTATTTAAGTGAATGATAAAGATTTATTTTTTAAGAAATAGTTTATAATATTCTTAATATTATTTACAAATTAAAAATTGAAATTTATTTCAAAATAATTATCACCTTTCAATTTTTAATTAAATTGATTAATTTAAAAAAATGTTATATGAATAAGTGTCATATGAAATGGGTTCTGATTTTGTGGGCATGTGGTATTGATGACCCATGTTATCATAACAAAGCCTACTTACGAGTGAGAGTGAATCTCCATAGTTAAAAATCTATTTTGATTAAATTGATTAATTAAAATAAATGTTATATGAATAAGTGCCATATGAAATGGGTTACGCCAGCCCAGATTATCACAACAAAGCCTACTTAGAAGTGAGAGTGAATCTCTATAGTTAAAAATCTTGTTATATATTTTGTTTATTTAATCTAATTGATATAGTTATGCTAGCCTTAAAGAAGAAAATAAAAATTCCTCAAACTCTTCATAGGAACACAACGATAATAACACTCCTTAAATTAGAATACTTGTGAGTTAATTGTATATAAAATCTTTTTTTTATATAATAATTTAAGATATTATGTATTTATATAATATTTATTATATTAATATATAATAAATTTTCACATATATACTAAGTTATAAGTAATGAGAGTGTGTTTCTTTGTTATTAATTTTAATATCTAAAATTCCTTTAAAATAAAATTTATTTAATAGATAAAAATAAGATATATTAAAATTGATTATTATAAAAATAATTTCAAATATTTATTTGTATTTATATACATTTAAAATTATTTTTGAATTTTGAATTATTATTTTTATAAGGTAGGTATTCTAAATATAGATATCATATTTCTTTTAAAAGATGTCATGTATTAAAGTTGCACTTCACGTTATCTTACAAACTAATTGATAATAACAAAATGTTTAAAAGTTGTGTGTCATTATTTCATGAGTATATTTTTAAAGTAGATGTGAAACTTTCTTATCAATTATTACATTTTTATACTACTATTAGCACAATCATATCAATAAATTTGGTTGATATATAAGGTAGGCATTAATTTTTTTTTTTAATAAAGATTTTATTTTTTATTTTCATGATAAATATTTTAATTAATTATTGCAAGGATCACAAAAATCAATATTTGCATGTAAAACAATTGTCAAATAACACTATTTTGACATACCCCACTATCTTCCATTTGTAAGGGTTACTTGTGATCCAATCACTGAAATTGAACGATGTTAAAATAATGAAAACAAAATTTATTAGAGTGAGGAGGAGGATTCAAAATATAAAAGAGATTAAAGAAAATGAGCATTGAACCATTTTAAAAAATTGGCACCCTAAAATTTGCATAAAAATGAAATGATAAAAGAAACACAAAAAATCATCTAAATTTCACTATTTCATCTAACTCATCTAACGAGAGAATGAGATGTCAAATGCTGCATGTGTTTTTGCATCGTGTCACATTCAAGCACTTTGATTTGCTTAAATTCATCACGTTTCTCAGAGTTATTCTAATTTATAGTTCATAATCTTCTAAACGAAAATTGAAATCAAACCCTCTCACTCATTTATTTAAAAATCAAAATTCTTCAAAGTTTTTAAGAATTTATATGTTATTCTTTGATTTGAAACTAAAAACGGTGTCAAATAGTTTTCATATCATGCCTTGGATGGTGTATAAGACAAAAAATGCTCTCTTGAAATCAAAATTTGTCCACTCGTTTATTTAAAAATCAAAATTCCTCAAGGTTTTTAAAATTAAATATGTTATTCTTTGATTTTTTTTTATTATTATTTGAAACTAAACACCTTTCACATACTTTTCATATCATCCTTTGGATAATATATTAGACCAAGAATATTGCCTTGAAAACAAGTCACATCTACCCATTTATTTAAAAATAAAAAATCTTGAAGCCCAACTCCAATATAGACCATATATGGACAATAAAAATGCAAAATTTGTTGTTATTATATTTTTCAGTTAGCTATTATATAATGTCTCATTGATATTATATTTTCGAGTTAACTATTATATAAGGTTTCATTTGCTTCTCTATTGCATCTAGTTAGTCTTTGTTGTTTATGACACTAGATTATTAGTAATTTATTACATGATATTATTAGTTTTTTTTTTGGTTGGGTTAGTGTTGGTAGATAATTTTATGGGTTCTTGATTTTATTATACATGAAATATTATTTATGAAATCTACTTTCTTGATGTATTAAATATTTATAATGATTTCTTTTGTAGCTAATGAAAAATTTGAAATTTTATTTGAGTACATATTGAGAAATGAGATGTGCTGAAACCTAATCTTTGGGATTAGGTAATCCATGTAAAATAATGCAAATATAAAATAAGGAGAATTGGAATATGAAGAGACACTAGGAGATGAAACCCAAGAGTCTCTCCCTGCATGTACATATATATGATCAATCTTAATGCAAAATCACAATTGCCTTGAGATACCTCCTAGCCTGACATGGTATCAGAGCATAGGTCCCAGTTTAGACTTGTAACTCCTGTATTCTGCCAGTTTCCCGCTCCCATTTATAGTTTGCTACGTGGAGATGTTGAATGCATGACAGTGCTAGAGGTCTGCTGCCTGGAGGTGCTGTGGTGCGGTGAGTGCAAAACCCCTTCCTCGTGTACTAAATTATTGTAAACCTAAGCTATGTTAAAGCTAGGTGTGATATCCTCCCTTGTGTGTTAAACTCTTGTAAACCTAAGCTGAGGAAAGCTAGGTTTGATACCCTCCTTTGTGGGTTAAATTATTCTAAACCTAAGATGAGGAAAGCTAGGTGATATGTAATATGAAAAGAAAATGTGTTATTAAATAAATTAATAAAATAAACCACTTGGAGGGTGGAGCACCAAGAGAGAGGAGATGTTTGCAAAATCCCATTGAGGAATGGGATAGAGATGAATCTTTCATGATAAAGCTTCTACATGTGACTCTAGATATGCTTCGATGGATTGGTGATCCATTGGATGGATGGGAGATAAAGATCCATTGGACATAAAAGCTTTGTGGGAGGTAAATACAAGCTTTTATGATGAAAAGCCTCGTGGGAGATAAATACGAGGTTTTTCAAAAAAGTCCTAGGAAATTAAAAAAGCCACAAAAGAAGGACGTCGCTAATGGTAACTAAATCATGAAAGAGGGTATTAAATACCTAGTGCGTTGATCAATTGAGGACAATTGATCCTTGGAAAGATCTTTGGCTTGGGGGGAATCAATGGTGATTCATGGTTGGGTGGTGGTGCTCCTCTCTCCACGTGAGGTTTTTGTTGGTGTCAAATGCGTGGAATGTTTGTATGATGACTCTCTCTCTCTCTCTCTCTCTCTCTCTCTCTCTCTCTCGTTGTTGTAGTTTCAGTTTGTTTATGAGAATAGTTTCATAAGTTTATGTTATTGTTCCAGTTTTTCTATGGGATGATTGCCTAAGTCTCCTCACCATGATAATGTCGCGAGAATTACATAGGATTATGTATTAATAGACTTAGTGGTGTTTCTCTCTACTTTGATGAGATTCACTTAAATGGTATGGGTTCTATATTAATCCTTACTTGTTATGAAGTTAAATCATTTAGCTCAGGTATGCTGATGATTGATTTCTTATCTCTCTTTCCTACTATTAAAATGGTTAACCCATGTAGCTCAGTTGTATATACGAGGTGTTATCTATATGGAAATAATTACTGTCTTATGTATGTGACTTTTAATGTATATGAGAAATGGTGGAATCAGGGTAATTAGTTGTTGTTATTGGTGTCACAACGTTAGATTTCTCATGATCGACTTGGATGTGGCTTTCTAGTGTGAAGTTATTTGTAGAAGTACATTAAATGGATTGACAAATAATTAGATTACCTGTGCTAACGTATTACTATGAAAGTGATGGTAGTATTGTACATATGACCTCTTTTACATCTAAGAATAGAGTTAGTAACAGAAGCATGGCAAGCTGTGATATATATACTAACATGGTCTATGCTAAGATTATGTATGAATATGTGAGATGACTATGGGTTCTCTAACTGATCGTATTACATTCACTACAGAGATATGGTATGATTATAATGCTCTAAAGTGATATCTACTCACGCATACTCACCAATTGAGGAAATAATGTTTCCCATTTTATGACTAATGGGTTAAGTATCTATGTTGCAAGTCTAACTAGTATGCATGGGAATGAAATTATGGTGAATAAAGTAGTGTACACTACAATGATCATGAAATTAATTTCTACTAGTGTTGGTAGAGATTTACCCAGATATTTTGATAGGGTGCCTCTTATCACAAGTTTAATGGTCGGTCACATACATCAGATATGTTAATGAATGTAAGGTTCCATATAAGAGAACCAGTAAAACTATTAATGAGAAATTTGTACTATGGCGTAACAGTAATATGGCCGAGGTAATTTTAGAAGACAAGATTTGCAAAGAGGGGTAAATCTTTGACTGTGAATGAACCCAAAATTTTAAATTTATGGTCCTAGAGGCTAAATTCCAAGGTAGGGTCAGGAGGTTCATTACAAATGGTATTGGAGAAATCAATTTCAAGCCTTACGGCCTGTGGGCCAATACGCCTCCATAGGGTATGAACAAGTTTTAGCCTAAAATGACCTCACTACCACAAACTCTTCTAAAGGGTCCTGGTATAAGTGTTAAATCTAGACTCCTTAAAATTGAATCTAAATATTAAAAATGTTTAGAGAAAAGAATGGGGAAGCCCATTTGGAGTTCTTGTTGTATGCAATATTTATGTTTGTCATAAAATGAATTTGTTAGGAAGGGACAACATAAATACATATGTTGAACAACAAAAGAATTTGAAACCTATAAGGTAAGGTAGATTGTCAAAACATGGAACATGAGATATTATTCTTAAGATAAAAGAAAATATAGAAATTGAAAAAAAACAATACCCTCCCATATATAAATTATGGACCGATATATTATAGAATGTAAATGATGGTGTATATGGTCTAAAATTAAATAGTTATAAGGGCGAGGGTTGAAACGTCAAGAGCATAGCATAGCCATCCATACTCTAATCTTTAATTTGGATGTGTCATGGAGGTTTTGAAAAACCCTGGTACGAAGAACGAAGTTAGAATTAATTTATGCATGGTGATTAAATTGAGTTAAGCCACCAAAATTAAAATTTTATACATAAAAATAAGATGATGGTGTAAGTTCAATTTTTGAAACATATAACAAGGGGATATTATTCCTTAAAATAAAAAATAACTTTTACAGTTGAAAAATTAATTACCTTCGATACGCGTATTATGGATTGATTTCTATGTTATACATTTTTGGGATATATATTAAAATTTGGGTCAATAGATAGCATAAGCGGCCTCACCCAAGATTGAATCCGAGTGCGATATATACATTGTGTATATAAGATTTGTATGGGCATACCCATTAGTTAAAAACCATCCAAGTAATATTCTGCTCGACAGAATATTACAACAAGGAGAATGAGTGTTAAGAGCGCTTCCCAAGTGCGTTTGGGCATCGATCGAGTTTTTCCTCTCTCTAGAGCATCACAATGTTTGGCGGTTGGATGATGCTTTGTTTCCATACCAAGTGAGGGTCCCATTTCTCATCTAAGGCTAAATCATGATTCGCCATGCCCTGCGCCGGAGCTGGCTTTGGGGATGGGTTTCCACTAAGATGAAGCGAATCTGACTGTGCTAGCTTAGGAAGATGTTGGAGGGCTACAATTCAGGCCATAGGATGGAGAATGGGTTGGAGTGAAGTCGATCCTCCAGTACTGCACGGGGGATTGTCAACAGGGAATGGAGTTCGAATCAGCATACGTTGCTAAATTAATCATCAACACCAGGGATAGTGTGTAAACAAAAAACAAAAAATAAAAAAATCTCTATTGATTATGTTTTCCATTGCACTACAGACAATTACGTGTGGATAGAGTTACTATACAACTACGTGTGTAATAAGGATGACATGGGATTCATCCAAACTTTACGGCTCAAGCTTCGAATAATGGTCCTAATCATATAATCCTAGATTGCATGGCATGGATATGCCAATAGTTGGCGTGCAGTTGTGGTGGATATTGGAAAAATACTTATCTGTAGCTGTGCTAGATGACGGGAAACATCCAAGAGAGCTTGATATCGTCTAATAATTTGGAGAGGTAAGAAAATCTTCGACCCCAAAAAAGAAGAAGTTGATTTTCTCTTTGCTCACGAATATAATAATGCTATCCATTAAACTGCTTGTAAAAAGCAACAATATTGGATAAGATTGACATTCTTTCCATTTAGAACACTACCTTATGAATGTATATCACAAGTTTAAAGGGATAAAACAATGTTTCTTTTTTTTCGACTGAGAGTAGGTTTCTTAAATATCGTGCACACTAGTTTGGGTGATTCTAAAACCATGAATTATTGATAAAAGCAACCAAAAATCCACGCAGACTTAAGAATGATGGATTTCATTCTATTTTTTGTATTATTCTAGTTTTGTTTAAGAAAGGAATGGAAAAAAAAACTGTAGGTTTCCTAATTATGATAATGAATTAAGAAAAATATGTTGAAAGCAACAATGTTGATATAACAAATTATAAGGGAGGGATAACAGAAAGTGGGAGCGATGTCTTCCCTGGTTAGACTGTTGTTCATTGATTAGTAATATTGATTCCTTGTTCTAGTGGTTATAAAACACATAATCTGTTAGTTTGTATATGCACTATCTCTTTTGAGCCTTTACGTAATGCCTACTATTTTATCATAAGTTTACGTGAAGGGAAGAATGAGTATGGCACTCGACTAATGATAGCTAAGGCTGTAGTGTTGTTTCATTGCTGCAACCACCATCGTGCCTGCTCTTGGTATGAGAGGTGACGAGGTTACAGAGTTGACGATAGTGTTGCCGTACTGACAACCGTGCAACAACAAATCGATAGTTGCTAAATGTTTGCGGCAGACTCTTGAATCCCAATGCCCCTCCTTCTGCGACATTGTTCGCATTATTAATGAGCCCAAAGCTATCCTGATAGGTAATTAACGTTATGCCCTTTTGAAATAATTAACGAACAACTATTTGTTTGAGGTTATCGTGTTCCTGTAATGTCGATATTAAATCTCATTTATTTCGTTCTGCTTACACATGGATAATCAATTATGAGCATTTTAAACTTAAAAATTCTATCAACTGGATAAGGTGAATATATATGCACTTTATAGATGCATATAAAGGTGATATAAATCCACTTTATAGATGCATATATGCACTTTATAGATGCAGTTTAAAGGTGAATATAAATCCACTTTATAGATGCAGGTTGAAGCTTACAGTATATCTTTGGTCTCAGTAATTGATTCGATTCCCATGTTCCAGTCTAACCAAAAGTCTCTGATTGACTGTTTGAGGGATAAAAGGAATGGAGAATAGAATAAAGCACCTCGTACAGATGCATTTCCATTTGGAAAATGAGCAGAGGGAATGGATATTTCCTCTTGCAACAATGATGCTTGTGTCATTGTTCTGGGATTAGTCGCAACCCTTTTCATCGGTTCAAAATAATTGCATGTATGCAGTCCTATCATATTTCGTTTCAAGGGAGGGGGAAATGGGGTTCCAAAAGCAGTTTCCGTAAGCAATTTCTGTGGAATTCTGTCCAAGCTGTTGTGGAAAATTGTTTTACACGTGAGAAAAATACTTGTGTTTTGAGAAACATTACCACGGTATGTATGAGTACAAGTACTTCCATTGTTTAGAATTTAGGGTTTGAACTAAAAAAATGCTTTCCCTTGGGTCTTCTTATTGGTGAATCCTCTTAGATTACTGTATACACTTTTTCTTCTATTTTGTATTGTGAGTTGTGTGCTTTGCTTTTATTTTTTGACACCCTATTAGGGTTGATTATAGATTTTCCTCTTATGATAATGTCCGTTCAATGGTTCTGAAATAATGTAATTATTTTCTCACTCATCGGTGTGCTATCAAGTTTAAGGTAAAACGTGTGAAAATAGAAATATATGAATGAACTAAAATATAAGGATGATATCAACTCGTGACACTGTGTTTTTGAATTTGTGGTAACTCACTGGTTAATGGATGCAGCTCAGTGCGAAGGATCCACAAACTACTACTACGCAAGGTGTCTATTGTCACCAGTCAGTGGATGGCTTCGAGCTTTGATCGGTAGCCTTCTCTTTGAATGATTGAATGATTTATTTATAAGTTCCCTTAACCAACAATGGATTTGCAAATGGCATACTACTACTTTTGTTTTATAATGGCTGCGGGTTCACAAATCATCAAACCAAAATGGAAAGAAGAAAATAAGCAAAAAGTTAAATGTTTGAAATGGTTGTGGGTTCACAAATCGTCAAACCAAAATGGAAAGAAGAAAATAAGCAAAAAGTTAAATGTTTGAAATGGCTAGAGGATATATAATCAAATAGTCTAAAAAAAATTCATAGAAAAAAATGATCTTCAATAATATTAAATATTAAACCGTTCATCTCAAATGTTCAGGAAAATAATATAAGTCGTTCTACAAGATAAGATATCTATACTTGTAAGATATCCATATTCATATGTCTTACAACATTCTCTTATATCCATATTATATGAAAGATGAGTTATGTTTTTTCTAAGTCAATGTGAGACTTAAAATTCCCTTATTCTATACAAATTTAAAAGTTAAAATTATGCACAACTTTTCTCTGAAAAGTATATAATGCGTTCATTTGTTGATAATGAGTAAAACTCGTCAAGATATATTGATTTCAGAATTTCGTGGCTCTCAAGGCGTTGAGCACCTATAAAATACTGCCGCGGCCCTTCTACCTTTAATCTTTCCAGCGAGATTTCGAGCTTGAGATCTCTCACAATAGATTGGTATCATTGGAATCTCTACAATAGTTTTCCGCAGTTTAATGAAGTCTGCAACAAATGTTTATTGACTCGCATTCATACCAAGAAAACTGTGGAAGCAGTACCGTTGTGATAAAAAGAAAACAAAAGGTTCATCAAGAGCAATTGAACAACAGTAGGAGCTTAGTGAGAAAGGTCATCAAGGAAGAGAGAACCCCAAAAACTGTAAGGGAGTCAGTACTAAGTCAAATGGTGAGGCACTGATAAAAAAACTACAAGTTGTTCTCTGCACCGTGCTGAAAGCGATACTCTCCAGGAATCTGTTATTAATTAGGAGGCAGATGCCCTTCTCTGTTTTTAAGAATTGCATGCTTAATTTGCAAATTGTTTGCTGATTCAAAAAATGCAAATTTGATTAGATTGTTTCAGTCAGCAGCGAGCATCGATCTTTGGACGATCTGAATCACCTCACATATTTGTGCTTGTGATGATACAAAAGTAGTCTCTGATCTTCATGAGATGATACTGCTTCTCCACGGAGATGCATTTGAATGGCCTTACAACTATGCAATTAAAATACGCAAATTTCCATAGCCATTATGAAGAGATTTCTGGTTGCAGCTGATTATCTGTTGCAACATTCTGCAATATGAGTATGTGTGGATGGGCTAGGAAGGTGATCATGCCTGTGACAAGAAAGTGCGTGAACATATCATTTTTTTTGGAGCATGAGATCAAGTTGAGATAAAGAAACTTATGAAGTAGGTATGGTCAAGCCTGTAAAGCATGAAGACTTTGTTTTCTAAAAATGTTTGCTTTGTGAGTAATTCTGCATAAAGCATAATGAATGAGTTCATTAATGGTTTAATTGTATATTTAAAATTAGAATTATTGAGGTACGTGCAACATAGATGTGAAAACTCTATGGCAAGAGCTAGAAATTCTACATGGAAAAAGTAGTTTGCATGCAGTTAAGAAAATAACTTCTCATTGGAATTGTAGAGAAGAGTTAAATCCTTATTATTTCTGAGGAAATTTTCTACCTGCAAGTTTAGGTTATGTTATTGGGTTGATCTTTGATGTAATTCTCCAAACTAGCCATGCTTGAGCATGTGGAGATTGCGGTTCTGAGAGTGAAGGTAAAATACATATATATGCATGATAGAAACTAGATGTACATAAAATGAAATTTAGGCAAAATAGGTATTATGGTTTTAAATGAATGGTACAATAGGTGTATGGCTAAATAAAATCTCACCTAATACCTAAAAGGTGGAAGAATATGTGGATAAAGTCCATGTTATGCAGGTGATACCATGAGGATGGTATTATAGGATGTACCACAGATGGACTATGTACAACGGGACATATGAGACAATATGACTACATATGCTACAAGGTTGAAAAATGAAATGTGTTTTGGTGTGTATAACATTCCTTGTGTGTAGGTATGCATGGAGTCATTGTATAGATGCCTGTCTAGGTAAACAAACTTGGAGGTTACCCAGAAGAAGGAAAGTAAGTTTGGTATAAGTGACTATTGTTAATTGTAGTTTGGCATACATACAATTACGAAGAATATATATTGTTATGTGAACTAATCTATTATGACCTTGCAGCCATATTAATGCAGAAAATATGCTAACTAATGTATTGTATGTAGAGAGACTGCAAGAAATAGGTGTTCGAAAAGAACACAAAGGGTTGAAAGAAAGCAAGCAGAGAACACACATTCTTCAGATAAAAAAAATGATAAGCAATAGATGCTTTAATAATATTAAGTAACAGATTATGATATTTATCATAGTTAAAATTTTTCATCTATAATTCTCACAAATGGTTTGAAAAAAATGTTACAGGTAGCTATGAAAGGAGAGCGCTCCTTGAGACCAATGTAGCTATGGAAGGATAGGTGCTAGGAGAACTCCTTGTGATTGATGTACATCGAAAAAATTGTCTCAAATGGCAGAGCCATGAGAGTTGTTGATTCAGAAAACAATTAACTGTGAACAAGGACATGATGTAGTGATACACTGTAGACGGTGTAAAATTTAAGGGGGGGAGTATGTAACACTCCTCCCTTATGTACTAAATTATTGTAAACCTATGCTAAGTTAAAGCTAGGTGTGATATCCTCCCTTGTGTGTTAAATGTTTGTAAATCTAAGCTGAGGAAATCTAGGTTTGATACCCTCCTTTCTGGGTTAAACTATTCTAAACCTAAGTTGAGGAAAGCTAGGTCATATGTAATATGAAAAGAAAATGTGTTATTAAATAAATTAATAAAATAAATCACTTGGAGGGTGGAGCACCAAAAGAGAGGAGATGCTTATAAAATTCCATTGAGGAATGGGATAGAGACGAATCTTTCATGATAAAGATTCTAGATGTGATTCTAGATAAGATTTGATGGATTGGTGATCCATGAGATGGATGGGAGATAAAGATCCATCGGACATAAAAGCTTTGCGGGAGATAAAGGAAATATTTTATGAGGAAAATCCTCATGGGAGATAAATACGAGCTTTTCCAAAAAAAGAGCTAGGAAATTGGAAAAATCCATAAAAGAGGGATGCCGCTAAAGGTAACTAAATCATGAAATATGGTGTTAAATACCCAGTGCATTGATCAATTGAGGACAATTCATCCTTGGAAAGATCTTCGGCTCATGGGGAATCAAAGGTGATTCATGGCTATTTGGTGGTGCTCCTCCCTCCAAGTGAGGTTTTAGTTGGCTTCAAATGCGTGAAATGTTTCTATGATGACTCTTACTCTCTCTCTCTCTCTGTTAGTTCTAGTTTGTTTATGAAAATAGTTTCATATGTTTATGTTATTGTTCAAGTTTTTCTATGAGATGATTGCCTAAGTTTCCTTGCCATGATAATCTCGCGTGAATTACATAGGCTTATGTATTAATAGACTTAACGATGTTCCTCTCTACTATGATAAGATTCACTTGCATAGTATGGGTTCTATATTAATGCTTACTTGTTATGAAGTTAGATAATTTAGCTCAGACTTTCTGATGGTTGATTTCTTATCTCTATTTCCTACTGTTGAAATGGTTAAACCATGTAGCTCAGTTGTATAGATGAGGTTTTATATATATGGAAATAATTGTTGTCTTATGCATATGACCTTTAATGTATATGAGAAATGGTGGAATAAGGGTAATTAGCTGTTGTTACTGGTCTCACAACGTTAGATTTCTCATAATTGACTTGCATTCAGATTTCTAGTGTGAAGTTATCTGTAGAAGTACATTAAATGGGTTGACACATAATTAGATTACCTATGCTAATGTATTACTATGAAAGTGATGGAAATATTGTACATATGACCTCTTTTACATCTAAGAATAGAGTTAGTAAAGGAAGTATGGCAGGAAGTTATATATATACTAACATGGTTTATGCTGAGATTATGTATGAATATGTGAGATGACTATGGATTCTCTACCTGATCGTATTACATTCACTACAGAGATATGGTATGCTTGTAATTCTCTAAAGTGATATCTAATTACGCATACTCACCAATTGAGGAAATAATGTTTCCCATTTTATGACTAATGGGTTAAGTATCTGTGTGGCAAGTGTAACTAGTATGCATGTGAATGAAATGCTGGTCAATAATGTAGTGTACACTACAATGGTCATGAAATTAATTTCCACTATTTCTAGTAGAGATTTACCCAGATATTTTGATAGGGTGCCTACCATCACAAGTTTAATGGTTGATCACATACATCAGATATGTTAATGAATCTATGGTTCCATATAAGAGAACCAACAAAACAATTAATGAGAAATTTGTACTATGGCCTAATAGTAATATGGCTGAGGTAATTTTAGAAGACAAGATCTGTAAGGAGGGGTAAATCTTTAACTGTGAATGAACACAAAATTTTTAATTTAAGTGTCCTAAAGGCTAAATTCCTAGGTAGGCTCAGGAGGTTCGTTACAGTGACAACAATTGAGTGAAGGTGCATTAAATCCAAAGGCTACCTCTCCTGCATGAACGGTATGCCGATTTTTCAAAGATTGTGTCTGCGTTCTAAATTGTGTTTTATAACTCAATATTTAATGATATTGACCACTTGTTGGCGTGACTGTGTCGCATTGCATTTCATTGAAGGAAAGTGGTATTGATATGGTTAATGTGATTGTGTTGCGTTGAATGGTATCACACCGTAGAATGGTATTACTGTGTTTCATTGTTTGATAAGGTGTGATTGTGGCCCTTCAAACCACCTCCCTCATATACCACTCTCCCATATTACTTGACTCTTGATACTGCTCCCTCACTCTCCAGACACTGGTTGCATGTCTGTGTGCAACAAAACATGAGACTATCCATTGGACTATTAAATGGTATAACATATACCTCCAATCTTCCCACATGTGTATTACTCCTCGTATCACACTTCTATAATATACACGTAACATTGTGGTATCATATCTCCTTCCTCTTCGCATACCACCATACTGCTGTGTATTACTCTCTTACTACATCGCTCTTCCCTTATATACCACTGGGCCTCCCCATACCACTTTGGTTATGTTACGTTGAATGCTCTCATAATAGATATGGCTCCCAACAGTTATATACTCCTCCAAAATTAACTATGTCGTTCCGTACCACCGATCCTCCATACTGGCATACGATCGATACGAAACAACCATATGAACCATACCAAAGACTCTTGCACCTCCTCATATAATGTCTTCCCATATAACCCTCCCCCATGTACTCCCTCCCCTATATAACTCTCCCCAAAATAATAAACCTATTGTGTGTGTGTGTGTGTGTGTGTGTGTGTGTGTGTGTGTGTGTATCTATATAGATATACGAGTTGTATTTTTTTACAAAATTACCACCATAAGTGCATTTTTTTGCTAGAAGAAGTACATTTTTTACATAGTACACATACTTTTAAATGCATTCCTTGATATCAATTGTTGGGGTAGTTCTCTTAGGAAAAGAGAGCTATCCTGAATGGTCACGGAAGATAAAACGCACTTTCATTTTCAAGGAGTTTTGGAGACGAGTTTGTGAAGGAGAATGAGATAATGAACCTGCAAAGGCCACTTTAGATAAGGATATTTTCATTTGGGAAAATAAGAACAACAAGGCCTATGCTTTGATTGCAGTATTTGTAAATGAAGAGGTGAGTCACCATATTTCACCAATTTCAAATGATTTTAAAGCCTCAAAGAAGTTGAAGGAACTGTATGAATCACACTCTGAACTTGAATTTGTCCAATTGATGATTAAATCTTTTAGTCTCAAATTGAAAAATGATGACCCTCTTACTTTAGCGTCATAAGTAAGATCCATTATGCACGATATAAAAACCACTAGTTTTGAAATAGACATTCCTCTCATAGCTTATGTCGAGGCAATATATTCCACTTATTCAAATTACCTAGAATCATTACAAGCAAGTGGAAACCTCAAGGAGATTATCTTTGACTCCTTTGAGAAGATGTTTGCTGAGAGAGAGAAGGGATTTGGGAAGAAGAAAACTCCTCAGTCTTCTAAAGATGTTGCGTGTCTTAGACATAAACAGAAGAATCAAACAAAAGGTTCTTCCAGAGGAAGAGGTGGCCGGAGAGGAAGAGGAAGAAGGAATTTTAGAAGCAGGGGTGGTAGAGAGTACGAAGAAGAAGACTCCACATGTAATTTTCCTTGGGTGAGACTTCAACAGGAAATAAATGAAGACAAAGGAAAAACCAATGACAAAGGGAAAGGTAAACGACCCACACCCACTCACTATGTTGTGGCACATTGTAATAATGAAGTAACTAAGGACTTATTTAATGCTTCATTTTCTTCTTGGAAAGATGATTGGTTGCTTGATTTAGGACCAACTTGCCACATGAATTTTAGGAGAGATTTTTTTGAAGAATTTACTGACAATGTTGATGGAGTAGTATACTTTGCAGACAAGACAAAACTCAAGCCTTTAGGGCTTGACACCATCAGGCTCAAACTGCCTAGTCTTCCAGGATTTCTTCTACATGATGTTTTATATATCCCGGAGTTGAGGAGAAATTTGTTGTCTTTGGTCCACATCTACTAGAAAGGGCAGTCCATTCATATGTTTGATGGAAAGGTTGAAGTCTGAAAAGCAGCACATCACTCACTTGTCATGACGAGGATAGAAGAAGAAAGACTTATGAAGCTGTAAGGTACCTCCGCTCGTGCAAAAAACTTTTCATACAGTTCTCATTATGATGAAGGTACATTTCCATCAAGTCTTTTATGGCATGCTTGATTTGGACACTTGAATTATGCAAAACCTTCATATGTTGAAGAAAAGTGGTGTTACTAGTTTGCCTACAATTCCTAGGAAGCTTAAGCAATGTGATGCTTGTATCTTAGCAAAGCACAACAAACAATCTTTTCATGATTCTCATTCCAAATAACATAGAAAACTTGAACTCATTCATTCATATTTATGTGTCCAATACCCGTTCCTCTGCAAATAGTAATAAATATATGATGACATCTATTGATGACTACACGAGATTGCGTTAGGTTTATTTATTGAAGAAAAAATATGATGCTTTTCAAACATTCAAGAACTTTCATGCATGGATTGAAAATGACACACAATCTCATATTGGCTCTAGTCGCACTGATAATGGAAAATAATACACTTCAAATGAATTCGAAACTATATTCACCAACATGGGATCAAACATAAAAAGACCATGCTTTGTAATCCCAAAAAAAATGGAGTAGCTGAAACAATGAATAGGACAATCTTAAATATGGTATGTTCCATGATGTTTTTCAAGAATGTAAAACTGATTATTTGGGTTGATGTTGTTCTATGTGCTGTGTATATAAAGAATAGGTTTCCATGTAATACATAAAAATTATGACATTGAAGGCTTAATGGATCACAAGAGAGTTATTGTGTAAAAAGGGATTATGTATGGCTTCGCTCATTTATGGGGACTTGACTCTATTCCCAACTGTTTTAAACATTTTGAAAGACAAATTTAGTGAAAGACTGTTTAAAAGGGAGAGAATGATTTTAAAGAAAGCATTTTTCATTAGCATCCCTGCAACATATACCTATTCCACCTCGACTAGAGAATAGGAAAATATCGAAGAGTGATGATCGCTTTTTGCACAACCTAGGTGGACGAGTTAATAATATTCTAAATTAAACAATTTAGTATTTCAGGGAAGATCTTTTGCCTCATGGTTAAATGTCAACGACCGTCTATTAATTTCAAATATTTTCTTGTAGATAATCAAGTTCTTTTTTTGTGTTTTTGTCCAAAGATTTTTCTTTCCTAAGATTTTTCTTCAGCTACTAAAACAATTTTACAACTTTCAAAAAAATAATTTCTCATTTTCTAATTGGCCTAGTTGCATATTGGTGGGCCATAATAGCCTTGGTGGAGTGCATTTTTATTTTCTTATTTGTGAGTACCTAGAAAATCGTTTTAAAATTATAAAATGACTATTTTTGTAAATTATCATTCTGTTGGTGAGTGTTGTGACTTGACACTAGCAGTGACAGTGTTATGTCTCGCATTGCTAGTGCTCTGCCTAGGTATTTAAATAACCAAGGGGAGGAGAGGGTATGCATGGATTTCTATTCTCATTTTAAAGAAGAAAATTTTGTTAAAGACAAAATAAATTTCGACATTAAATCAAAAGTTTATTTGCCAAAAAACACTACAAAAATACTTTTTTAAATTTAGGAAAAACATTTTAAATTTGTAGTCTAAAATAGTGTGTCCCACTTTGAAATAGATGAGAAATCAAGATTGACAAAAATATCAAACTTTGTGCTTCACTACATTACAATACAGAGCCAAAAACATTTGTATACAAAATGTGCTTACCATTTGACTTATGGGGAGAAGATGGCATAACAACATAGGAAGGCATGGCATCACCAACAATAATCACAATGATTTTCTTTTGTCATTTTTATGGGAACAATTATTAAGAAGCAATATGGTTGGAATGGGACCGAGTCAAAATGATATCTAAGGCATGTTGGCATGTAATGTGGAGGAATATACAAAAAATAGAGATGTGATGAAGCAAATACAATATCAAGCGTTAACTTTAGTGGTTTAGATAAACCTAAAAACAATTTGATGAGGCAATATCAAGGATTGGGGAAAATGGTTTTGGTTAGATGATAAAAGACCTGATGCCCAATGAAAAAATGCAACATAATCAAAGAGGTGTGGGCCATACCACATATTAGGCAGCCTTGTGGAGTTGAATCCGTTTTTACTTGATAGCCCCATATGCCCCATCTGTCATTGATTTTGCTGGGTTGGCTAGTTTCACCACGTACATGGTTGCTCAAATACATTATGTCAGAGATCTAACATGGTGATATTTTTTTATCAGCCCCTCTCAGAGGATATCATATTTCAACAATATGATTCTCAACAAATTTTAATTATTAATGGTAGATTGAACAATAAAAAATATCCAAGTCATATGCCAAATCATTTTAAAATGAAAAAAAAAATGCTAATTTTATAAATCGCCATTCCATCAGTGGAAGTTCACTGACAATGACACTACTTCTGCTTTGCAACATGTTTCAGTCTAGGCTTCTCGATATTTCCATCTCTTCACCACCTAGCACTATTGATATTTACACATGGATCACCATGTACAAAATTGTGCTATAACAATTCACTGCAAAACCCTACATCTGAACCAACCACTAACCAAACTTGATTTCACAATTTCAATTCCAACCCCCAACTTTTTGGTGTGAGTGGTATGAGAGCGAACTTACATTTTTGGGCCTGTATGGGCCAGAGATAGAGTACAAGGGAAAGATTTTGAGAAAGCTTTCTAACTTTTCGAAAAGAATGGCTGAAAGGGAAACAGGGAGATATTGAGTTGTTATGGTTAGAGGATCGAAATGGAAAAAATATAGAATAAATCCCTAAAGCATTATTGTCATTTAAAATTCAAGTTGATATTCATATATACGATTATACAAGGTTAATGATGGTTTTTGTCACACTGATTCATGTGGCACGAAGAATGATTTCATTAATGTTAATTATTTAGGAAACAACATCATGTATGCAAAGGAGCAAGAGCCTTCAAATTAGAGTGCAATAAAATGGTTCATGATAAAAATCAACCACACTTTTGGCAGAGAAAAGTTAGAGGGCCGACAAGTCCACAAATTCTCATGCCATTTTCTCTTCCATCAAATACTTGGTTGACTAAACTAAAGACATTCCTTGACTCGCTACTTTCATTGGATGAATCAGGTGGGTTCACTGACTCATAAACGATGCAAATATATGAAGTATCTAATCATGAACCTAAAGTTTCATTGGATGTGATATGCCCCCCTGGATTATTGACCAAATAAAATCAGTACCATTTGGGGAACTTATAAAATATTTAACTCTTTCAAGTGGACCAATTATTTGTCAAAACCACTAATGCTACTCTAATTTTTAGTATATGAGATATATGGTGTTATTCATTCCAGTGTTCAATCACAGGGTTCACTAATACCATTGGTATTGAATTACCTCAAGGAATATATCAACCATTATTTTATGTTTAATCTAAAAACAGGATGATTATATGATAAGAATGGATATGTCATGAATTTAAATGAGTTCAAATTTGAAAGAAGTATTCGAGAATAGCAAGGGTCACTCGGTTGGGTTTCCTTAATTAAACTATGTGTATTCATTGAAATGAGAAATTATTGATAAAGACAAGGATGTTGGCCAAGTAAGTTGCTCAACCTACAAGTTTTAATGTCTTCAAATATTTCAAATTGTGGTTACTTGGAATGCTTTGCCTTAAGTATTTTATAGTGATTTTCATGCAAGAGACAACCTAATCCAAGGATTCTATTGCTTATAGTTGCATGAGTCTTTGGTAATTTTCCAAAGATACCAAAAGAAGAGAAGGAATACTTAGAAAAACTCTCTCTTGGCGGCCTTTCCTTCTTTAATATTTTATTTCCTTAATTTTGAATGGCATCATGTATAAGTTTTTACATAATTTAACATAACTATTCCAGGAAGATTCTAGAAGCTTGGGGGAGCTAAGAGATTCTAGTAACATTTACCAGAAGAGTGTACAATAGTTGTAATATCAAGAGATTAGAAAATGATTATGGCAGCTCGAAGGGTTGAGTTTTTGCATCAACATGGATTGAGTGTTGTGTGTGTCAAGCAGAGGATAGAGCAAGAAATATGGAAGCTCCTTGTGCTTATTTTGGCAGTTTAAAATATGCTCACATTAGATTCCTATGGTTTTGGTCCAAGAAAAGAAGGAATACACCATCTGTGAGTTGTTCTATAAGGGATGTAAACCAAAGAGTGACACCATATTGACGAGAGGATCATTTCCATATTTAATATTTATCACGTTCATTTTTCCATATAGCCATATTTTCATTTATGAAAATAAAGTCAAAAGGTAGGGACACAAGGCACGAACATGGGGTGGAATTACACCATGGAGGCAGAATGTAGAAATTTCATAAGGGAAGTTGGAACTATGTTAGGGTGGGGTTAAACTATGATTGCAGACCACCCCAGATTTTTATTGGATCGACATAATAATTATGCATCGTTAGATTAGCAGGGCAAAACCATGTGGGGGAATCAGGACAATAGAACACCTCCCCCTCTCCCCCTTGTTCACATAACAAAGTGAGCCCATATATTGAATCCACATTTTCAATTACCCCACTACATTATGACCATAAATTAGCCAATGTGGGAATATATATATATATATATATATCTTGTTTTAATTTAATTACTACCCAAAACGAATGGAGGGCTGAGGGCTTATGTATTGTATGTGCCACAAGAAGTTTTGAGTGGATATGGGCCAATTCAAACAAAGTATTTCAACGTGCTTGAACTAGTTCAGAGGCCGTGAGGGTTCACGGGGGCCTAAATGAGGGCAAGGTTGAACAAAGTAGTTTAGGGTGTCTGAGTTACTTTTGGGGGCTAAAGGTTTAGAGGGGCCCAAATGTGTGCTAGGATTGAATAGAGATGAAGGCCTGGATGCGTTGATGATATCCTTTCTACTGGTAGCCAATGTGAAGAAATATGGTGATAGAATTGCAATTTCTCAAGAAATTTAATCTAAAATTAGGAAACACAATTCTACTCTAATGATATGTGGAAATTAATCCACAATTTAGCAAAACAATCACAAACACTCATCAATCACATACACAAGCACACATATTTATCTAGGGGAAATCAAATGGTAAAAAACCCTTAATCCTGCGTGCATCAACCATATGAATAGAGAATGTATTAAAATTTCTAGCTCACTCTTAGCTCAACCTGCAAGTGAATAACCTATCTCTATGGTCAATGAGAAGCTCTGACCCAGACTTAGCCAATTCGTACCTCCACTTGAGCCCCTATTTACTTGCGCAAATCCTGAGGAATTAGGCCCTTATTTTTTAGGAGTTTTCCTCCAATTTATTTTGCAATTCCCAAGGTTGATACTTTGACTACATGCAACACATATACACTCTAGACTGGTCTACAATTGATGTTACACTGCCTTGGAATCTCAACCACAACTAGGGAACACAAATTCTCTATATGCACAACTATTTTTGGTTGATTGATTAGTTAATTGGATGGCCATTGAGTTAGACTATTGTCCCACTACCCATCTGACCTCCAACTAGTTCTATCAACAATTAGAACTAGTTTAATTGAATAATACTCAAAATAATTGAACTAGATTGCTACAAGTTAGCAATCACACACGCATTACTAAACTCCAAGCCCTCTAACTCAAATATATTAAGCTAATTGAGAGAAAAGAACAATGTCACCCCATTTAACTGCTTCCAAGTTGTTTGTTGATGTGGAAATTTGAATTTTCTCAATTTGACCTAGGAAAAGTCAAATTGAGACTTTCTTGCTACACTTCTCAACAATCCCTCTTAGCAAGAAAGGGATTATCAATCGCCCCTATCCTGCACCAGTGGAACTCGAACTTCCCTCTTGACAAATAATTAGTCAAGATGTCAACAACTTGTTCCTTTGTTGCAATGTATTGTAGCAACATTATCCTCCACTACACACAATATTGTAAATGATGATACTAAATATCTATATGCTTGGATCCATCAAGAAATATGAGATTCTTACAGAGATTAATGCAACTATGATTATCATAGTAGATCACAATTGGATACATCTCTTGAGCGCCATAGATAGCGTCTTCCTGTTGTACGAGGAAATTGCTCCGAACCCAACACTAAAGATTCCACATGATGTACAACGGAAACAGTTGGAATCGATTGTCACGTGAGTATAAGACCAAATCAATCATTGATTCATACAAACTATATATTTATCTGTGTGTGTGGGCGTGCGCTTGGAGGAATCGATGATTACGGTAGTCTTCTACTCACACTACGGGGTCAATTCCCACTGCTACAACTATAATCTCTAGGTGACTATGTATGTCCGTTCTTCAAGCACACGTAAATTGCCTCAGATCTCCTCTCACATATCACTTCATGATCATCATCTATTGAACTATCTCGAAGACTAAAATTATAAAAAAAATATTTCCAAAAATAAAATGTTTTAATATTTAACAAAGTAAATTAATTTTATAATAAAAAATAAAATGCTTAATTCAT
>APFE031137689.1:0-10981 GCA_000404065.3 Pinus taeda
GTATGTATGTATGTATGTATGTATGTATGTATGTATGTATGTATGTATGTATGTATGTATGTATGTATGTGTTATATTTCATATCGAAATATACATCATGCAAAGTATATTTGCATAAAGCTTCAAAAGATCAAGAAAGATTAATCTACACAAAACAAAAAGGTCCTCAATTCTCTATCATCATTTAAACTCATAATATCATCATATTTCTAATGCTACTACCTCCAAGGCCTATCCCTCAAAGTACTCAACGATTTCCAAAAGTGCCTAACAATCATGAACGAAGGATCAACCAGAGTGTTCAACTCTCTATATATGTGATGAGAATTGAACCATTCCTGTCACGCCCCTACACTGGCGGTAATCTTCCAACCGCACTACAACGAGGTGCGACACTACCAACCGCTTTCTTTTCACCAATACTTACGATTGTAGACTACGCCTAACATTCATACTTAGCTTATTTTTCATTGCCAAGTATTATTTTATCCTTTATACATGATGAAAACCATACATATTCATCAAAACAACATTAACACATGTAAATGCACAATAGTATAAAGGGAGGGGCAACTCCCTGCAACATGAGTCTGTTCGTATATCAATATATGTAATCTTCAATTTTTACAACATAAGCTAAATCTTGGAGGAAACCCCAAATTTACACTTAGCCAGATTTTCAACTCAGTTGCCCACCTCGTCGACACCTCCGCATGACTCGCCCAACACTTCGTTCACCCGTCGTATGTTTTCACCTGGCTTGTTCACCGTTCGTTTAGCAAATGCCCAAACCGTGTTACCCTGCCTGACATATCGTTCAGCCCAACCGTTCCTTCGTTCAGCGGGTGCACACGCACCCGTGTCGCCACTCACCCAAACTCTTGTTCACTGTTTCGAACTCCCTTCGTTCAGTGGGCCGCATGTAGTACTGCTTCCAAACTCCCGTTCCTGACCTCCAGTTCAACCACCCTTCATTCAGCTAATGTCCACACTGTGTCGTGCTGCACGAACCATCAACCTTCGTTCAACCTTGCACAGATGCCCTACCCGAGTCGCCCGCCGTTCAGCTCTACACTGACGCCCAAATCAGGTCGCCCATCATGTAGCCTTGCACGGATGCCCAACTCGCGCTGCCCGAACGCTTTCACTCGAGTCTGCCCGACGAATTCACCTGAGTCTGCCAATGACCTCACCCGAATCCGTCGAACGACCTCGCCCGAATTTTGTCAAACGACCTCACCCGATTTCACTGAACGACCTCGCCCAAGTTCTGTCAAACAACCTCACCCGAGTTTCCTTCGCACGACTCGCTGCCTGAACACTTTGCCCAAAGTGCGGGCACATCTCTCTGCGCCTTCGCACTTCTCAACCTGCATCCAAGTTCACACCAAACTCAGCTCATAGCTCGAACTTGCGTTGGTGGAATGATGGTTTGCCTCCACAAACCTTTCGCTAATATATATGAGCGGGTGGCGGGTGTGTCACCCGGCTGACACATGCCCAACGCCCAGCCGACTCATTCATAAGTGAAGTCTTCGCCCAAGAGGAGGGTCGGCCCACCCAACTCGTGGGACCGCCCCCTCAGCTCACCCAACACCATATAAACTTGCCTCCAATCGTTTCACCTCGCATTTCGCACGAGCTCCTTGCTCGCCCTTTGCACGGTGAAGGTGACTCGGACCGTAGGTCCTTACATCCTCCCCCACCTGAAGTCATTGTCGTCCTCGACAATACCTCGTCCCAGCAACCATCTATCACCAAGATATTCATACCAAGGTATATACTCCATCAGTATGTCATACATCGAAAAATCATCTCAATCTATGATCATCAACTACCTCGTTACAATCTCCACATCCTGCTTCAACCATGGAAGGCTGGCCCCTCCATCTCAAGCTACATGCCTCTTACAACATATCATGTCGACCTCATCATGTATTGTTATCGTGTGAACTGCTGTCATGATACTCCAACAAATGCTAACACATCTCTGCACACTTCTGGACGTCATGATTTGAACTAGTCGGGTGATCAATCCAACTGTCATGCTCAAACCATAAGAATGCACATCCTCATGCCATCATTAGTTGTTTTTTAGAACATCCTGTCACATCCTCAACTCGATCAAGAATCCATCTCCATATAAGTATAAGCCATGCTCAGGTCCATGAAGTAGTCTCCATCTCATTTGCGACATGCTGTCCATGATGTTTGGTGTCAATGTGCTGCATGAAATCAGCGGCATCTATCCCAACATCATCCATCCGCAAAACATCCATCTCCTCAAGGTGAAGAGATCCTCTCATCAAAATCCGACTCGATGTGTCATATCTAGGTGCATGAAGTTACCTCCATCATATCTGTAATGTGCCATCCCTCAAGTTTGCCATAGAAACAAGTATACACCTATCTCATCTATCCATGTGTTGCCCATGATCATAGATCAACCAGCTCCCATGTGTCAAAAGTGGTTAAGTCTCGGCTCAACCCATGCCCAAGTGTTGCCACCAAGGCATCATCAGTGTTGCAACTCCATCACTCCAAAAGTGTCTCATATCGATCCTCCACATCAAGTCACTCTTTCAAGCCACACCCATACATGTACTCAAAGTATGCACCCCATCCTGTATCAAAGTCTCTAATCTCAGCTACTTAATGCATCAGATCCTCCAAGTCCACCATATGTGAAGTCCCCAAAAGTCACAACCTCATGTCATCATGAACTCCATGAGTCATCTCCAACCACCATCCAGCAAGCATACAAGTCTCGGCCCAAAGGTCTTTGCAAGATGCCTCAGCTCTTCATGTATTAGCAATGCTCCATAGTCTGCTCATAACTCCATCCAAGTCCATGGCCTTGTTGTACAAGAGTGCACAACATCTCCATTGGCTCATAAACAAAACATCTCCATGTCACACTAGCAAATCCACCTGCACAACATCCCTGCCTTGGCACTCCTCATCAGATGCCCATAAATGACACCTCTACAAGTGCTCCTGCATAATGTCCCTGCATAAGACTGCCATGCTCCATGTCTTCAACCTGATGTCCATGACTCAAGTTGCCCATGTTGTCCAGCTAAGTAGACCCATCACAACAATCGGTCATCATCATCCAAGCCTACATATTTGGTCTAGTGAACTTGGTCACCCAACCATATCATCATCATCAAGAATCCTTTCTATCATAGCTCCCCCACTAAAGGTTCCACCAAGACTATCTCTTGGTCTCTACCATGAGAATTCCACCCAAGTATCATCATACCCAAGTGTGTGCCCTCCTTTAATCTGTCCATGAGTAATGCCGGGCAGTTAGCCAATTTTCCATGTGGCTAAAGTATGACCCCTTCTTCGGCAATGATCATCATGTTCCTCCCTTGTCACAGGCCCTTGTACCTTTTACCACAAGGTCACAATCAACCCCAATAAGTCCTGCAACAGTCAACAATCCTTGCTTCTCCATACAAGGTCTCATCGTAGACATCCATGGTAAGATGTTCCCTTGCATCGACAAACTGACTTTGCCCTTCCTTGCATATGGTTCATCTCCGAAAAGCTCAAATGAAACAAAAGTATCAATAATACTTACTTCATCATGAGGTTCCTCCATGTGAGTTCCCTCAACCATCCATGTCTACAAACCGCACAATCCTGGTCCGACTTGATCAATCTCAAGTTCATCCTGCATCATTGTCACATCTACAACATCCCCCTATTGGCCCTTGAGTTCTTCAAGTTCTTCTTTGATCTTCGAACATCCCTCCCGATCATCATGTTCTTGGCCTTCATCAAAGTCCATTCAGAACTCCATCTTCTCATCTATCCCAATACCTTGTACCGGAAAGCTTCACCTTCATTATGGCTAGATTCACCTGCCATAGGTTCTTCCACCATTTCTGCCATCAGCGTTCTTCACCATTCACTAGGTTCTTCCTGCAAAACTGAACCAGCTCTTGATTCCACCTATTGGTGAGATCAACTTCCTTCACTTGCACTTCACTTGAATCAGCTCTGATACCACCTGTCACGATAGTGCAGTGGGATCAGCGCTTCATCATCAACCCGAACATCAACTCTGATACCACCTGTCACAATAGTGCAGTCGGATCAACACTTCATCGTCAACCCAAACATCAGCTCTGATACCACCTGTCATGCCCCTACACTGGCGGTAATCTTCCGACAGCACTATAGCGAGGTGTGGCACTACCAACCGCTTTCTTTTCACCAATATTCATGATTGTAGACTATGCCTAACATTCATACTTAGTTTATTTTTTGTTACTAAATATTATTTTATCCTTTATACATGATGAAAACCATACACATTCATCAAAACAGCATTAACACATGTAAATGCACAACAATATAAAGGGATGGGCAACTCCCTGCAATATGAGTCTGCCTATATATCAATATATGTAATCTTCAATATTTACAACATAAGCTAAATCTTGGAGGAAACCCCAAATTTACACAGCCAATTTTTACAACTTCTGCAAACTCGGTTGCCCAGCTCGTCGGCACCTTCGCACAACTTGCCCGACACTTCATTCACCCGTCGCACGTTTCCACCCGGCTCGTTCACCGTTCGTTTAGCAGACGCCCAAACCGTGTTACCCTGCTCGACATATCGTTTAGCCCAACCGTTCCTTCGTTTAGCGGGCGCACACGCACCTGTGTCGCCACTCGCCCGAACTCTCGTTCACCATTTCGACCTCCCTTCCTTCAGTGGGCCGCACGTAGTACCGCCTCCAAACTCCCGTTCACGACCTCCGGTTCAACCACCCTTCGTTCGACTAACACCCACACCGTGTCGTCCTGCACGAACCATCAACCTCCATCAGCCTTGCACGAATGCCCTACCCGGGTCGCCTGCCGTTCAGCTCTGCATGGACGCCCAACTCATGTCGCCCGTCGTGCAACCTTGCACAGACGCCCAACTCGGGCCGTTCGAATGCCTTCACCTGAGTTCGCCCGACGACTTCACCCGTGTCTGCCAACGACCTCACCCGAGTGCACCGAATGACCTCGCCCAAGTTCCATCAACTGACCTCACTCGAGTTTGCCGAACTACCTTGCCTGAGTTCTGTCAAACGACCTCACCTGAGTTCTGCCAAACGAACTCACCCAAGTTGCCTTCGCACGACTCGCTGCCTGAATTCTTTGCCCGAAGTGCAGGCACATCTCCCTGCGCCTTCGCACTTCTCAACCTACATCCAACTTCGCACCAAACTCAACTCGTAGCTCGAACTTGCGTTGGTGGAATGATGGTTTGCCTCCACAAACCATTCGCCAATATATATGAGTGGGTGGTGGGCGTGTCACCCAGCCGACTCGTTCATAAGTGAAGTCTTCGCCCAAGAGGAGGGTCGACCCGCCCAACTAGTGGGACCGCCCCCTCAGCTTGCCCAACACCATATAAACTTGCCTTCGGTCGTCTCACTTCGCATTTCGCACGAGCTCCTTGCTCACCCTTCGCACGGTGAAGGTTACCTAGACCGCAAGTCCTCACAATTCTCGTCTCTTTTTTTTTGTGTAAGTAATAATTTGTATTAAGAAACTAAAAATATAATACAAGAGGTGCTACCCAAGCTGATAAGAGCCCAAGGCATAGCAGAAAACAAAACAGCTTGACCAAAAGACCTCCTACAGATCCCCAACGAAACGGGGGAGCCGGCAAGGATGAACAATCCACCTCGGCTCAGAGGAGAAGACAAGAAGAGAGCAGAGATGCACAAGAAGCTGACAGACTGGCTAGGAAGCAAGAGCAAAACTGGAGATTCAACCCATCTTGACTGGAATCCTCAGTGCGACCCTCTTTTTTCCTTTCTTCTTACCAACTTTAACCCATCCAAGATGATCCTGCATGGATGGCAGAACAAGCGTGCCACGCTGAGAAGACGGAGAGATCTCCTTGTCCGAGTCCGAAGGAGATGTCTCAAGAGTTCGTTTCTGCGAAAGAGGAAGGGCTGAGGGCTCCACGGGACCAGATGGGGCCAGGTTCTGGGCTGGCAAATCCGCCATCCCATCCTCATTCTCTTCCTCTTCGTCAGAGCTGGAACTAAAGTCATCCATGGGAGGCGGGTCACAAGGCTTCCAACTTTTTGACTTCGGCTTGGGAGCAGCCTTCTTCTTTTGGGCTGGAATCGCTGGACACGATCTGTGAAGGTGCCCTGTAAGATGGCAGTTCCTACAGCGGAACGCTGTGTTCTCGTAGTCCAGGGACTAAGTCCAATGAAAGTCACCAATCTTGAGAATGATCTGATCTGGTAATCCTTTGCTCATGTCTATTTCTGCACAGATTCTTGCGAAGGTATAGATGCCTTTTTCCCCTCTGGAGGTGTCTATGGCTAGATGGCGACCTAGTTTGTTTCTGATACCTTCAAACATAGCAAAGTGCCATAAATGAGCTGGAAGGTTGGGCAGTCTGACCCAGATGGGTAGTTTGGTAATGGTGGCTGTTGAGGGGTCAAAATCTGGGAACCAGGGGGTTAAAAACAGACCCGCTCAGTCCCAGAACCAAGGGCCCTCAGTTAAAGCTTTTTGATAGTCCTCATCGTCAACAAAGATCACAATGAAGAAGCCTTTGGAACAGAGCAGAACCTTGCAGTTGTTGGTCCAGTTGGAGTGGACCCATTTGTAGAGATCTTCTGTACACGGCCACAGTCCATTGAACCTGCAAATAATTCCCTTTTCGGCAAACAGTTGAAACTGCTTATCCATTGTTGGGTGCATTATTTCAATAGAAGGGGTGTCCTCCAGCTTGTCCACCAAAAAAGGTTTTGGACCTTGGACTGGTGGAGCTGCATTCTTGGGTTTCTGGGCATGGATAGCATCTTTGTAAGAGAATGCTGCTGCTGAAGATGACTGTCCGGCCGCCCCCCCTCTTAAACGAAGGGAAAGAATGATAGCAGCATTTCTTTGAATGTTGTAAACAGAAAGGGGAAAGAGGTCTTCAAGCTGTTTACCTTTGAAGAGGAGCCTTTGCGAAGCTGCAGGAATTCCCACCCTGAGATTCAATTTATGTTTGAGGTCCTGCACCAAATCTGAAGAGCTCACCCATAGGAGCAGCGTTTTTCCTGTGAGGAGCGTGATGCAGATTTGGATGGACACGGACGGCTTCTGAATCTGTCGTTCTCTGCATGACTGAGGCACAACTCTTTGTTGCGTTCCGTCACACAGTTGGCCCGCAACCTCCCTGCGAGGGCTTATTTCAGGTGTTCTGAGATTCAGGTTTTCTAGAAGCACTAACAGGCTTTTAGTCCTCGAGGGAGACTTCGAAAGGAACCTTGAGAAAAACTCGGAGAGGGATCGAAACGCCGGAGCAGGGATATTCAAAGTAGCCCCGCTACCCGCCCTCAAAAGGATCCGGGGAGGAGAAAACCAACCGGGGGAAGATTTGATTAGAAAAAAAGAACAAACGCCTATGGGCTGAGGGGGCTCTGTTTGAGCCGCTGACAGCAGGCGGAAACCGAACATAGCTGCGCCCGAACCCCTGCTAGAGTCCAGGTAAGAACGGACCTGAGAGAAATCGGAAGCAGGAAGGACGCCGGAAAAGAGGACATCCCCTGCGCCGACAGAGCTTTGCTGGAGAGAAAATCTGCGTATCCGATACAGACCGGGTCGGCTAACCAAAAAGACATAACCATGGAGTGGAGGCGCTGAGGAGAAACAACGAAACCAGGCTTCGGCGGACAGAAGGAAGCTGGTCCTGCAAAAAAACCTAAACGCCGCCATCGTCGAACTTTCTTTTGGGTGAATCACAATTCTCGTCTCTTGATTTCGCTTTCAATCTAAAAAAAATATGGAGCAAAAATTCCAGCATTTCTATTTATCCAATCCACAAATAGTTATAGTCCTCCAAATGTGGAACTTTTTTGCCTCATAAAAATTTGCAATCTATACCAAAACTTACAAAACATAAATTTAATTAAATTATTAAATCCTCTTCCCACACATATACATCTATAATTTTTTATTAAAAATAATATTATTAAATTTTCCTTAAAATAATAATTTACTTTAAAATTTTAAAATTTACTATCACAATTTCAAATATATCATTTAAAAACCATTTGCATTTATTTTCAACCTTAATCAAATATATCAATTAACAAGAACTTATTTTTTACCTTCATAAAATATATAATTTAAAAAGGCTATATTTTTAATCTTAATAAATTCCAATAATACAAAGTTAATATTATCTATATATCATAAATTTTAATTTCATTTAATCTTGGATAAATTGTATATGTTTAATATAACTTATTATTATTTAAGCATGTAAAATTCCATTAAATTAATAATAAAAAATGGAAATGTAAATTCAATGTGGTTACATGCGTTTGTTTTGTTTTTTTGTCTATTCATTGGAAAACTAATACCCATTACATATTGGTGTGCTATTACATATTGTTTTTAAAATGAAAATCAATAAACAAGCCTGATGCAATCTCATGCGTCGCAGTAAAGTAAAAGTGCAGACACAGTAAAAAAAAGAAGAAAATTTTGAAGTAATTATTGACAGTGTTATCGAGTTCACTCCCAGGTTATGGCAACCAATAACCTGCTATCATATAAAAAAATATTTAAATTACTTCAGAATATAGTGAGAGAGGAAACAAATAAAAGCGTTTCCAAAGAAAGTGCGAATTCACTGGGGAAAACACGGGCACGAATAAAAGCGTTTCCTCTTTAACTCAGCGAAGACTTTCACATAAAAGTTAAAGCAAAAACACACCGTTCAAATATTTAAAAGCAATCTCATTTGAAAAATCAAAGATCCATTTCCACCGCTGGTCTTTTATAGCTCTTGATTTATACCGAACATAAATGTTCTAATAAGTTTGTATGGAACACATGTTTTTTTTACAGTTTAAGCTCTCTCAGCATTGTCCTATTTTCTGAGTTTCAGGGCACCAATAGTTTTGGTAATTTTGATGTTTTTTTAATTCAGAGGTGAAAATTTTATGGACAATTTCAGAAATCTGTACCATAAAAGCATTTATTGCCTTATGACAGGTTAGTTAGCTCTTGTTCTGGATATTGTTGGGTTCTCATGTCCAATAATTCAATGCCCCTCTAACAAGCTGGCAGACTAGTTAACTCTGGCCCCGGATATTGTTGTGATCCCATTCCCTATAATTCTTCGGAAACGACAGGGACTTTGAAAGCCTCGAGATTCCTCCACGGCCCTGTTTGTTGTTGGGATCTCATTCCCAGTGATTCTTCGGAAACAAGAGGCAACCCAAGTTAGGATAAAACATAGAGGTCTATTTGGCTTTCACAGAATCACCTTGTGAGACAACTAGACACAGAGATAAGAAATACCCCTCGTTTCATGGAGAATACAGCCACTGTATTCCACCGTCCATATCAGCTGTAAAATCAATCCTGGGCAGGGCAAAGTTTTGCATCAATTCTCTGACTAATATGTTTATACAATTCCTCCGATGCTAATGCTCATTGAAGTAGAAACCAACAAACCCTAGCTTTCAACTATCCGTGGCTCTCGGATGAATCCGCTTGCTCAATGTGAATATTTCTTCTACCATCATCTGGACTCGGTGGAATGACCTTCTTGCCTTTGCTTAAGAGCCTTTTGAATGAACGGAGCCGAATGCTGGGGGATTTAAGCGATTGCCCATTTGGCGAAAACATCTGTTGGTCATCGCTGCAGAGTAGCCTGGGAGAAGAAAAACTGTCCATTCTTCGGGGTATATCAATGATGATTTTGTCGAGGGTTTTACGAGAAGTCGATGCCGCCCCTTGGTCGAAGACCACGGAGTTCGACATGGAAGAAACCCTGTTTTGGGTTGCCCAGAGAAGCATGTGGGTGGGATAAGTTGGAGACTGCAGAACCTCGTCATGTCTACGCAAAGGGCAGAGGTCGGGTTCCATGGTAATCGATGCGTTGCCCTCTGAAACGGTGGGCAGAGACACCTGATGATTTATTTCAGGGGCGCCCCCGGATGCTGCCTCCTCATTGCCTACTAGAACCACGACAGAATCGGCGGTCGTGTCGGGCAGGGCACTGGATCGACACAGCGGACAAGTCGAGTGCGATTGCAGCCACATGTCTATGCAATCGATGTGGAAGCTGTGGTGGCATTTGGGGAGCTGTCTCGCCTTCTCATTCTCCTCAAATTCGCACAAACAGACGGCGCATTCAAGCCCCTCTTTGTGATTCTCCGACTGACAGACGAACACGGGAATCGCTTCTATAGCCGACTGGCTGAGGCCGACTCTTTGGAGCCTCAGGGGATCCTGCTGTTCAACAAAGTCAAGACGGCGGCGTCGGAAAGAACCCCTACGCCACAAGAAGTAGCGCGCGTAGATCTGTAAACCGAAAACGAAGAGAACGACAGCGAACAGTAATAGAATGGCGACAATCATGATTTTGCTGCCAATGGCCATCGCCGTCGAGTAATTAGCTGCATTATCTCCGTAATAGTTATCGTTCCTGTTGAAGTTATCGTAAGAATCCATGGCCGGATGCGAACTCGACATTGCAAGCGTTCTCTGATTGCTGTGATTTTGTAATGCTCGAGTCGACTCAGAGGCCGCCTTATATGCGAAAGAAAGGCGTCGAGCGTCAAAAGGTTGAAAGGCAGAGGCAAATTCGAAGAAGGCACCGTTCTTTTTCTTCGATCCCCGCGACCGCTGATCATGGTCTCTATATTCCTGGGAATGGAATTCGATTCTGACTATTCCGCCCACATTACGCCACTACATTGCGAATCGCGATTCGCCGCAACTTCCAGCTGTGATGTTCGACGCGGTTACTACAACATTCAATTCGTCACGAGGGTGTCTTTTGGCTGTCTCTATCTGAGGCTGGAGCAGTGTAGTCTATGCCCTTTTATTGTTATTTTTCTCATTTTTGTGACCTTACGTATTTTCCTGGTGTTTAAAATGTGTGTTTTTTAATTTTTGTAATATTATATATTTTTATTGTATTTTTGAAAATTATTTT